>ML179544.1:27808-70453 GCA_004369135.1 Dendrothele bispora CBS 962.96
ACGCGATATGGCGCGCCATCCACGGGGAAGTGAAGAACTGGTTCGGAGCATACCGCATCCTTCAAGTCCTGGAATGATTTCGCCTCCTTCTCCCCCCACAGCCATTCGCTAGATTTCTTGGTCAAGTCGACCATTCCTCTGGAGAGGCGCGAATAATCGCGGATGAACTTCCGGTAAAAGTTAGTGAAACCTAGGAAACTCTGTACATCTTTCACGCAATCCGGCGTTCCCCAGTCGCGAATACCCGCGACTTTCACTGGGTCCATGCGGATTTTTCCATTACCCACAATCATACCCAAGTACTCCACCTCCGGCTTGTGAAATTCGCATTTCTCCGGCTTTAAGTACAAGTCGTATTTCTCCATAATCGCCAATACTTCGTTCACAGTCTCCCGATGCGATTCCATGTCTTCCGAGAAAATCAGAATATCGTCCATATAAACCAAGACACGACCGGCTTGAATCAAGTCCCCGAAAATCTCGTTCATCATCGTTTGGAAGGTCGCAGGAGAGTTCGTCAATCCAAAGAACATAACAAGAGGTTCGAACAACCCGCGATTAGTTACGAAAGCCGCCTTCCATTCGTCGCCTTCCTTAATGCGAATATTGTTGTAACCCCATCGAACGTCGAGTTTCGTGAAATACTTCGCGGATCGCAACTTGAACAAAACGTCGGATACCAGAGGAAGGGGATATCGGTTCTTGATTGTCATGGCGTTCAATTTTCGGTAATCTTGAACTGGTCGCAAAGACCCGTCTTTCTTTTTGACAAAGAAAAACGGAGATGCGATTGGCGATTTCGAAGGTCGAATACGACCGGTTTGGAGGTGCTCCTCGATGAATTTGTCTAGATCCTTTTGTTCGTCAATCGACAAAGGATACAATTTACTTTTGAACGGTTCCGCTCCTGGGATTAGTTCAATCGCATGATCCCACTTCCTTCGGGGTGGCAAACTATCCCATTCCCCCTTTTCGAACACTTTTCGATACCTGGAGAGGTACTCCTCCGGTACCAATTCTTCTATAGCTTTCTTTCCTTCGGCAGTCGCGTTTGCTGCAGCTAACTTCGTCGCAATGGAACCCATCGCGCGGATTCGTTCTTCAGTATCCTCATCGGGTTGCATCTGAGTCATGAAGATGCGATCACCTTCTTCGATATCTTCATCATCCTCCTCGGCCCAAATCGCAGCCAATCTGCGTCGCTTGCATTCCGCGGGACACCGGTCGAATATTAGCTTTCCCTTTGCCCAGTCCACAGAAGGATTATGATGTTTTAACCAGTCGTAGCCAATGATGATGTCACTGTCGCCGGTGTCGGTTACTGCGAATGTCGTAACCTCCGTATGATCGTCAATCGACAATCGCAGTCGAACGACGTGGGAAATTCGGCCTGAACGATTCAACGTTCCATCGGCATTATAAACTGGGATCGGTCGTGGAAGGGGTTCGCAGTCAATGTGATTGTCTTCTGCGAATCGCCGATTAATATAGCAACCTGTAGCACCACTGTCCATCAACGCATCCGTGACCATGCCTCGATGGGAGTGCAAAGCCTCCAGTGTGCAGGGGAGTCGCATACTGTTTCCCTGGATCTTGCGAATCCACTTCTTCGGGGCCGCAAGTTCTTTAATAGCGTCAATCGCGTCCTGGGGAAAACTAGTTGCGAGCCTGTACAATAGTTCTTCATCGAGTTCGATAATCCTCTCGGGATGGATATGGCGCCTTAACAGTTCTCTTCCCTTCGTGGGTTTATACTGTAGGCACCAATAGATCCAATACGGTCCTCGTTTGTTTCGGGGCATCGGAAGTTCTGACTTCCTTTCCTGTTCTTTCGCAACCTTCCTTCTGCTGCGATTCTTCTTTCTATCATTGATGCGATTCAAAATCGCAGGTGCTTCCTCTTCAGACTCTTCTGTTGATACGGTTTCGGGGTCACTAAAATCACTTTCATTCGTAAGTACCGAGAATCGATTATTCCTATCCCAGGCCGTAGGAGACGTATCCTTCATCCTACGCGGCTTTAAAAACCCTGCTCCCTCAGCAACTCTTTATCTTCCATGGGCATATCCTCGATCATACGGCGAATCATATCAACTCTCTTGGCGCGGGGTTCTGCGCAGAATCGGGAAAGATGCCCGAAACCTCCACAATTGTAGCAGAGCGTATTCTTGCTGACGGGGGCACGAGGAGTGCGATTGCGGTCAATCTCCATAGGTTTGCCTGCTCCGCCATACGTAGTGCCAGTAGGAGTCTGGGTCGTTGCGATTTCACCGCTAGTTGCGCTCGACGTCGATGCAGTTGGGGTATAATTGTTGTATGGAGTGCGATAGTTCGTAGTATTGGTGCGATTAGTGCGACTATTGGTAAGAGGGTCATGTCCTTGGAGGACTCGCATATTCTGGTCGACCAAATCGAACTTAGTCGCAGCGGTCTTCCATCCCGTGTAAGTGTCGGGAGTAGTCTCCATACCGTAAATGCGTTCGACGATGTCCAATCGCAACTGTTGCTTGAGTCGCATGATGTAGGTTCTTGTCTTCGAGTCCACTTTACCTCTTTATATTCTTCGTAGGATAAAGCGAAGTCATTCGAAACAGACGAAGTTCGTTTCCCTTGGTAGATCCTTGCTTGGATGACGTCTGGTTCCGCAGCGACATGTTCCTGGTTAACCGGCTCCGAACGTATTGAACGAGTAGTCGCTTCTTGAGATCTTCATGCAGTTCTCGGAGCAGGCTCTTGGTTCACTGCGTTCGGGTCCGGTTAGCCGGACGATTTGGCTGCGGAAGCCTCCGTCATTCATGCGAGGGTCTACCGAGGGACTTTAGCTTCGTCTGTCTTCTAATTTTTATCGCTTTGTTACGGATGTAAAGAGGTACAGTTGTCTCGATGACATGGCTCTCATCATGCTCGGGTTTCCCGTCGAATGCCTTTGCGTTTGGACATCGTCGAACGCATTTACGGTATTCGCGTTTGTTCCCGACACTTACTCGTGTTGGAAGACTGCTGCTACTTTGTTCGACTTTGGTCTGGCAGAATATGCGAGTCCTCGCATGGATATGACCCCGTGTTGTTCATTGTCGCACTAATGGCGCCAACACTACGAACTATTGCACATCCATACGATTCAATTATCCGGCCCTGTTCTGCTTCTACGTCGAGCGCAATTAGCGGTGACCACTCGGCACGTACCCGGACTCCTGGTGGTACTGGGTGTGGCTGTGGTATAGGTTCGTCCATGTTAGCCATGGGATCGATAGGTGGTTCATCCATCTGAGTCGGGTCTTTAGGGAACTCAAGGGTTCGACCTAGAGATGCGTAATCGCAAGTAGGGGACTAGTCGTAAGGCTAGTAGTGAGGAGAATTGTCGACGAGTTACTCAAGGGGTACTCTAGTCTAATGTCAAGACCTAGATTCCGCGAGTCGCAAGTAAGTCGTCAACGAGAAAGGTTTGAGAATCGCGAGAATAAGTCCCTGGGTTATTAACCAGACTAGAGTAAAGAATCTACAATATACGCTAAGGTTTATATACTAGAAAGTAAGGAGTACGATCGATCTAACTGTCAAAGAGGTGCTTTAGCCATTGGCCACCGCACGATAGGTGATCGCGACCGCATAGGACCTGTCGCGATCACGTAGAACGGGAAATGTAATAGTAAGTGATCGTCGATCTGCGAATAGTCGCGAATAGGGGTTCGAGCGACTATTCGCAGTAAGAAACAATGATAAAGAAAAGGAAATAAGTAAATCGCGATTTGAGGGAGTTCATGACACCCATGAAGGGAAAAGAATTGCTAAAGCGCCATATCCACCCCAAGAGGATTATCGAACTTGATGAAGAACTGTTGTACAGACTCGCAACTAGCTTTCCCCAGGACGCGATTGATGCGATTAAAGAACTTGCGGCCCCAAGGAAGTGGATTTGCAAGATCCAGGGGAACAGTATGCGACTACCTTGCACATTGGAAGCTTTGCACTCCCACCGAGGCATGGTCACGGATGCACTAATGGACAGTGGCACAACAGGTTGCTATATTAATCAGCGATTCGCAGAGGAAGATCACATTGACTGCGAACCCCTTCCTCGACCAATTCCAGTTTATAATGCCGACGGAACGTTGAATCGTTCGGGCTGAATTTCTCACGTCGTTCGACTACGACTTTCGATTGACGATCATACGGAAGTTACGACATTTGCGGTCACTGACAGGGGCGATAGTGACGTTATCATTGGCTATGACTGGTTGAAGCATCACAATCCTTCAGTTGACTGGGCAAAAGGCAAATTGATATTCGACCAATGTCCCACAGAATGCAAACGTCGCAGACTGGCTGCGATTTGGGCCGAGGAAGATGATGAAGATATTGAAGAGGGTGATCGCATCTTTACGACTCAGATGCGACCTGATGAGGATACAGAAGAATGAATCTGCGCGATGGGGTCCATTGCAACAAAACTAGCTGCGGCAAACGCGACTGCCGAAGGGAAAAGGGCTATAGAAGAATTGGTCCCAAGGAGTATCTCTCCAGGTATCGAAAAGTATTCGAGAAGGGCAAATGGGACAGTTTGCCTCCACATCAAAAGTGGGATCATGCAATTGAATTGATCCCAGGGGCTGAACCATTCAAGAATAAATTATATCCTTTGTCACCGATTGATGAACAAAAGGATCTAGACAAGTTCATTGAAGAGCATCTCCAAACCGGTTGTATTCGACCTTCGAAATCGCCAATCGCATCTCCGTTCTTCTTTGTCAAGAAGAAAGATGGGTCACTGCGTCCAGTACAGGATTACAGGAAATTGAACGCACTTACGATAAAGAATCAGTACCCTCTTCCTCTTGTATCCGACGTCTTGTTCAAGTTGCGGTCTGCGAAGTACTTCATGAAACTCGACGTCCGATGGGGGTACAACAATATTCGCATTAAAGAAGGCGACAAATGGAAGGCCGCTTTCGTGACAAATCGCGGGTTGTTCGAACCTCTTGTGATGTTATTTGGTCTAACCAACTCGCCCGCCACTTTCCATACAATGATGAACGAGATCTTTGGCGACCTGATTCAAGCAGGTCGTGTTTTGGTTTATATGGACGATATCTTGATTTTCTCGGAAGATATGGAATCGCATCAAGAGACAATGAACGAGGTGTTGGCAATTATGGAGAAGTATGACTTGTACCTAAAGCCGGAGAAGTGCGAATTCCACAAGCCAGAGGTGGAGTACTTGGGTATGATTGTGGGGAATGGAAAAATACGCATGGATCCAGTAAAAGTCGCGGGTACTTGCGACTGGGGAACTCCTGATTGCATAAAAGATGTCCAAAGTTTTCTAGGTTTCACGAACTTTTACCGAAAGTTCATCCGCGATTATGGTTGATTTGACAAAGAAGTCTAGCGAGTGGCTCTGGGGGGAGAAGGAGGAAAAATCCTTCCAGGACCTGAAGGATGCGGTATGTTCCGAACCCGTCCTCCACTTTCCCATTGATGGTGCGCCCTATTGCGTCGAAGCAGATAGCTCGAACTTTGCAACTGGGGCTGTTTTGTTAAAATTTGTCTCAACTACAAGAGGGCTCTTGGGTGCCCATCGTGTTCCTTTCGAAAGGTCTAAACGAGACGGAACGCAGTTACGACATCCATGACAAGGAAATGCTTGCGATTATGCGTGCTCTGAAGGAGTGGCGTCATTATCTCCTAGGCCCTGAATTCGAGATCTGGACGGACCACAAGAATTTGGAATACTTTATGACTTCCAAGAATCTAAATCGCAGACAAGCTCGCTGGAGTGTTGAGCTCGCAGATTACGACTTCAAGTTGATTCACAAACCGGGTGTGTCGCAGAAGAAACCCGACCTTCTTTCGAGACGAAAGGGACATGAGAGGGGGGAAAATGACAACGAAGGAATCATCCTGCTCAAAAAGGATTTTATTTGCGCCCTAAACTTGCAAGACCCGGTCGTGATGAGAGCAGAAGGAACACCAGGAGAGATTTTCTTGGACCAGATCAAAAGCTTGAAGGGTCAGTGGGAAGAGAAAGTGACGGAAAGGATGAAAGATGATGCGCAATTTGCAGACAAAGGAGACTACATCGAGAAAGACGGATTGATCTATGTCCCAAACGACTCCACGTTGAGAAACGAGATCATGCGATTCCATCACAACACCTATCTAACTGGACACCTGGACCAGGCCAAAACCTGCGAGTTGGTACTAAGGTACTACTGGTGGCCATCTATCTACAGGGACGTCAAGAAATACGTACGTGGATGCCCTACCTGCCAACGAACGAAGACTATGCCAGGAAAACCTAAAGGATTGCTCAGCCCGAACGAAATTCCAACTAGGTTGTGGCAATACATCTCGTGCGATTTAATCGTCCAGTTACCTGAGGCGCATGGTTACACTGCAATTTTGGTGGTAGTCGATCGCCTGAGCAAAAGGGTCCGGTCAATTCCAACGTATAACGAGGTCAGCAGCGAAGGGATAGCGCGATTATTCCTCGACCGAGTGTGGTGCAATTTTGGTTTGCCAGAATGGGTCATTAGTGACCGAGGGTCAGTTTCCGTAGGCAAGTTCATTCGCAAACTATATTGCATGCTTGGCATCAAGATGAATACTTTGACGGCCTACCACCCGCAAACCAAAGGACAAACCGAAAGGATCAACCAAGAAATCGAGCAATATTTGCGAGTTTTCTGTAACTGGAGACAGGATGATTGGGATGAGTGGTTACCGATGGCGGAGTTTTGCTATAATGATCGAGAACAAAACTCAACGGGATATTCTCCTTTCTTCCTATCATGCGGTTTCCACCCAAGGAAGGCGACGGAACCAGTTACGGATACGAATAATGAGGCAGCAGGTGCCTTCTTTGAAAGATTGAATAAGGCCCGGGAAGATGCAATTTCCTGTTTGAAGCGTAGTGCTGAGTTGATGAAGAAGTACTACGATCGAAAACATTCGCCTGATCCAGTCTTCAAGAAAGGAGATCTTGTATACATTGAGGGGCATAATATTCGAACCGAACGTCCATCAACCAAGTTGGGAGACAAGCGATATGGGCCGTTTGCGATTGAAGAACTTGTGGGCTCATCGGCGTATCGGGTTCGATTACCGAAATCATGGAATTGTGTACATCCAGTGTTCCATGTATCATATTTGCGGGAACACCATGATTCAGTCGCACCTCATTAAAAGGAGGACGTGACGAGGGAACCTGCGACTATCGAAGATGGAGCCGCGGTTAGGGATGTTGAAGCGATCTTGGACTCTCGGATGAAATATAACACTCGATCCAAGAAATCTGTATTGGAATACAAGGTGAAGTGGGCTACTTACCCAGTAGAGGAAGCTACTTGGGAACCGAAAGCGAACTTGGGTAAAGGATGTAGGAAGATCATTAATTTGTTCCATAAGGAACACCCTGATGCACCTAGGGAGGTTGCATAGTGAGACTTCGAGGTCGCAGTCGCCCTGGAGGGGTAATGTCATGAACTCCCTCAAATCGCGATTTACTTATTTCCTTTTCTTTATTTCTAATCATTTCTTACTGCGAATAGTCACTCAAACCCCTATTCGCAGATCGGTGATCACTTACTATTACATTTCCCGTTCTACCGTGATCGCGACAGGTCCTATGCGGTCGCGATCACCTATCGTGCGGTGGCCAATGGCTAAAGCACCTCTTTGACATTCAGATCGATCGTACTCCTTACCTTATAGTATATAAACCGATAGCGTACATTGTAGATTCCTTACTCTAGTCTGGTTAATAACCCAGAGGCTTATTCTCACGATTCTCAAACCTTTCTCGTTGACGACTTACTCGCGACTCACGGAATCTAGGTCTTGACATTCGCGACTTTGGTCTACTCTTCGGAGCATATGGACCTTTTGGGATATAGATTCAAGGTTGAATCTTACTTGCTCACAGATCGAAACTTTTCACACACAAGTTTGAAAAACATGAGTTGCATACCATGAGGATGTATTTGCAATAAAAATTGCACAAGACAGCTACGCTGCACACAAGAACTGCATACATTCAGACATTCAAGAAGACCCGGATGGGACAGCTCATGCATTCCCTTCATCTGTCTTTGTATCCATGTTGCACCATGCATTGGTAGTTGGAGTTAAATTGTTCTCGATAGGTGCAACTATACGAAGACACAGGTTAATGGTGCTATTCCCAGATAAAATGGACATCTCCCACTTACCAAAAGGGCGATGGTGATGGAACGGTACAAATTTGTAACCATCCCATTGATAGGGCTGTAGGTGGGGCTTGCAGACACCCTCCAGGTTACACTTCTGGCTCCTCCATTTGCAACCAAGACATCGTCGATTGATTTTGGGGGGATTGTCGTCCCAAGAGAAACATGCCAATTTGTAGAACACACACACGAATCCCTGCCTAACACAAAGTCAACATGGATTACGAGGCAGGAGATATATGAAGCCAGGAGTACAAATAATTCATAGAGGGGGGGTAATGTCATGAACTCACCGGTCCGCCACCCCACCACCATACCTGTCAAGAACAATCACTCTGTGATGCTGGGAACCAGTGCTGAGGGCCACTCAGGTCACACATAACAAGGGACAAGGACAAGGACAAGAGGAAGCAAGGGCTAGATAGTGATTGAACAGTAAAGACAGGAGGTGAACAGACTGAGGAGCTATCTACAATGGCCATGAGTATATATACTACTGAGAACAAGGGACAAGTAGAACAAGGGACAAGGAGAACCAGAGTACTATGAAGAACAAGGGTACTATGGAGAACAAGGAAGTGGCTATGTGTCATGGAAACAAGGTACTGATGGAAAGGCCTGTGCAGTTGCCTGATGGTAAAGTACAAAGGAATGATAGGAGAAGGTGATGGGGTGACCATCAAAGGGAATCAGAGGCATGATTCATGACAATACCAGAAGCCACATCACTTAACCGGGACAACTTATTTCCTATTCTGAAGTGTGATTAGGCATGGGATCATTACTAATTGCACTTCCGAACATGGCATACAACACATTAGAGGCTATTCCATTGTGTGGCACCAAAACAGGGCAGATCGCAGGGGTTGACGGGTGACATAGGGGTGATCATACATTATAGGTAGCAGAGAGGAGGAGGCATTATGGCTGTTAGGAGTATACTCCTTGAATACTTTACAGTATATATACCTTGTATAACCATCAGTACTAGTTAGAATACAATCTTAGTTGTCATAGGGCATATTGTTCTATTGATCCTACTTTCCTGGTAGGTGACGACTTCCTTATTCGCATCACTCTCGTTGTCGACTCAGCTCCGTAGGCTGTCTATCTTGTGATTCTCCTTGGTTTCCATACTAGTGTCATTCTTCTAGCTTTCTAGGCTCGTAGTCTGAGTCGCCAACAGTAGGTTCCTGGTTCCTTGTAGCTGTGGCTATCATTATTCGCACGAATCAAAGTCGGATATAGGCTTATATCGACTAGTCGCAGTACTCTAGAGGCTTAGAGGGTTAGGTTCTGTCGCACGATCGCTGTCACTCCCCGACAGGTTGCCTAGGATAGGCAGGGGTGCATTGCTTTTAGGTCAGGTCATGACACCTGCCTGCAGATCCTAGTAACTTCTGGTGCCTATATAAGATGCTCTGCTATCCTAGACCTCCCCCATGTGCAGTGTCTATTGAAGACCTGTTGGAATGCTTTGCACTCAGAATGAATCCCCCTGACCCAGAGAAGCTTCAATTTAATGAGGCAAAACTTCAGGAGGAGAACAACAGAGCAGAACAACATGGCTTTCACTCAGAACCCTCACACTTCACATTTTTAAACTCCCTGATTGTGGTTGAAGATATTGAGAATGTAAAACCTTATCTCAAAGAGTGCCAATACTCTGATACAACAGGCATGGAAAACAGTCACTGCATACTCTCTCATGATGGTGGTTGACAATGAAGTACTGTGTCAGTCTGTGACTTATACAACAAGTGCTTCTTGTCAGGTGATGTTCCAACAGCATGGCTCACTACCCTCCTCTCTGCATTCCCTAAAACAGGTAAAGACCACACTGATCCAAACAACTATTGGCCAATAGTGCTGGAAAGCTGTTTCCTGAAATTTGGTACTCTGATAGTCCTCCAAAAACTCACATCTGCTGCTGAGGCAGGTGGTCTCCTTCCCCCATCCCAAAATGGGTTTTGGTCCAGTTTTTGAATGAACAACAATGCATTCATACTACAGACCCTGATCAAAAAATGCTAGGTCTAGGGGTGAGACATTGTATATAGCCTTTGTGGACATCCCAAATGCATTTCCATCATCAAACCAGAATGCACTGTGAGCCAACTGGAAGGTTTTGGACTCACGGGGATGTACTTTGACTGGTTCCACTCTATCTATGGTCACATGAAGTATCTCCTCACACAAGGTGGTTCATTATCTCAGGAATTTGATGCTCACTCTGGTGTCCTGATGGGTGATCCTGCATTGCTGATGCTGTGGAACTTGTACTTGGCATCTTTCTCACTGCCAGAGCACCCTGAGGACACTGACCTGGCTGCCTTGGGACTCGTATCTCACATTTTTAACATGTGGATGACATGGTCATAATTTCACAAAGTGCACTTGGCCTTCAGCAACACTTGGATCACCTGCAACATTGATGTTACAAGTACTTCTTGGCCCTCAGTCCCTCCAAATCTGAGATCATGATTTTCAGTGAACTCCCATCTCCCCTGCCATCTTACTCCCTCCTACAAAAGAGGCTGTATATTGTGGACAGCTTCAAGTATGTCGGAGTTACATCCACCTCAACTCACAAAGACATCTTCTCAAAACTATCCTCATCAAAATGTTGCATGGTAAAGACTTGTGCTCATGGTGTTCTTGGTTCTGAGCAAATAACCAGTTGTGGGTGGATACCCACAAAGTCACTTTGTGAACTATACACAGCATTGGTTGACTGTCACTTGATTTCTGGGTCGGAGACAACACTCAACATAAATGTAGATGGTCTAGCAAAACTGGAGTCAGTGTAGATTATGTTTTTGTGTTGGATGCTTGGCCTCTCTAAGAGCTCAATTCATACTGTCCCATTTACAGGAGCTGCAATCAGGCCTATTGGTGTGCACCACACCCTCCTGGACTTGTCATATCTGCATTATCTGATTGAGTGACCACCAACGTCATTTGCTAACCTGGCCTTCAAAGTGTCTGCTTCCCTATGTGCTGCTGGCTCATGGATTTGGATTGGGTGATCCAACACCTACCAAGTCACCAGGGGAACTCTCTCTTTCTACCACATGATGATGATCTCACAGTGGCAAACCTGGAGTTGCTTACCAAGGCAATTAAACTGAACTCAAACTCTGTACTCTTGAATGAAATAAACTCACATGCTCAACTGTCACTGTTGCGGGGGGGGGATTGAACTGACAGACCCAGATGACAACCTTGAACCCCACTCTCCAGTTTTCTGCTTTCATCACTACCTCCACCGAGTCCCCAATTATCATCCCCAGTGTTCCATCACACTCCTGATTTGTGGTGATCTCTCTCCTGTAACATTCCGATCCTCTCCTGGCCATTGTCCAAAAGCAGAGGATATCTTTGACCTCAAATGTGACGGTTTGCCGTTACATTCCACCGACTTGCACTATATCTCAGCTTTCGCAATGAATAGAAGGCCTCAAATATACAATTATACATAGAATCGAATCACTGGGTCAGTATACTAAATGTAGACTGCAACAGAACTAAGGGGGGGTTGTAATTGCACCAGAGAGGACTCTGTGACAGTTTAGTGGAGAAGCGGATGTCCTCATATTTTTTTCACTGGGGGTTGAGCATGTTGAGCATTTCTAGGCATTTCTGTGCCTTGCAATTTATACTGCAGTAAATAGGGAGCACTGGGCACAAGAACCTGTAATTCCAGAGGAATTACAGTTACATTATGGTGGAATTATGAATTGGAAACATGTCTGTAATTCCAGTGAGCTTACAGGGTGACTTTACAAGTGAAAATTTCTATATATGAGCAAAATCACACTGTAAATTATCACTGTAATTCCACTAGAATTACAGACATGTAGGCAATTCATAATTTCTCTGTAAGTTTACTGTAATTCCAAAAACTTACAAGTTATTGCACCCAGTGGAGCCTCAGTGTCTTTGCTGTACTTACGCTGACAGGGTTGAGAGGAGCAATGTGTGGGTTGCCATATAGGGGGACGAGCACAATGACGTAGTTGTCGTGTGGGTTTCAAAGTCTGCTTAGAAAAGTTGCGGTGGCCTATTGTTATGCAACTTGCTGTTAGAGTCATTTTTAGCTTCAATTCATAGATTTGAATCTAAGAGAAGTTCAAATAGACCTATTATACTAACTGTTATTCCTTGATTTTTGAGGCAAAGTGAACTGGAAATGAACATGTGTCACACCCCATTTTGGACACTGAACTCATTGAACTGGAGTTAAAAAACGTCACACCCAAAGTGGACTGAACTTTCCTTCATCGGGCTACAGTATTGACCCCAACCTTGAGCAAAGTGAGTCTCATTGCTTTGAGCTGCTCAAATCACTGTTGTTCTCCTGGGATTGGATTGCATGCACTGCAAAGTTTGTGTGAATGATATCCTGAAGGTTTAGAAGGATGGTAACAATATTGAGAGAGATGGTGAGGACTCAGATGATGAAAGGGAGTGATATTCATATGACTGACACACTACATTTACTGACAGTATATACTTACTGAGAGTCCTATACTACGTATGAGTAGTACCTAAACTACATACTTAGCCTAAGTATATAGTACCCATTCACAGGTTGGACCTGTAGTCTACCTCACGCTCGCTCCTGTCCGACCTGTGATTCCAGCTGTGCCGTTTTGGGCACCATGCTTATCACGGTAGCCATGTATCCTACCTACCTACGCTGGCGGCGAAAATGGCCCCCCTACCAAATACAGTATTAACTCCGAGCATCAGCATAACAAAATTTGGAGGTTTTGTCATGTTCCCATCTGTTCCACATTCTGATATTTTATGGTTCGCATGGGTGCGTGGGTCTCAATAATCAACAACAAGAGAATGTTTTCAGAGAAATTTTCTTATTTGGGAGGGTCATCATTGTTCGCTGCCCGTGTAAGAGAGGCGGGGATAATTATATGAAATCAATCGAAATAATTGGATCGGGTCAACCAACAACTCACAGTCGGCCTGCAATCAGCAGGCACTTTGAGCCTTATGATGGTGAGACAGTGGCATGACGTTGTCGATGTAGATGCATTCGGCCCAGATCCGAGCTAACGATGAGAGATAATCTGAGCTGTTGGTTGACCCGATCCCATCTTTTTCATCGACTCTGTATACTAGAGATCTTGCGCAAATGCCAACCATTGGCTGAATTAAATGCCGGCATATTCTCATGACATTTTAATTGAAGCCTGAATCGCAGAGCAAGATCTCTATTAAATTATGAGAACACTGTAATATTGATTACCAGGTCGCCGAAGTCCTGTCGATACACCGGCAGACAATTGGTGATACATGACGTTCTCGTACCTTCCCGTTTTGTCCATTACTTGGGATGACGATGACTGGCCAGAACCGAGCTTACTAACAATCAGTGGGCTTCTTCGTGTCCTCTCCCACTACCCGCATGTCCTCTTCAGTCCTTCAACGGAGTCGACTATTTCACTTCTATTGGTCCGGAAGGGGAATGGAACCATAATCCAGACGCGTCGTTTTTCGAACTCAACGGAGGCTTAGTCCTTGGTACAGCTTCTGTCACCACCGATTTGTATGTGGCGAGGAACACGATCACTCATGGGATATTGGGACCAAAAGTGTCTGGAACCATTCTTCTCGACGTTATGGCCATGACGGATGGAGATCGTGCGAGTATCTTCATGTTCCGTCAAATTTCAACTTACATCGGCGTCAAACAGAGTGGGAACATGAGGCAGTTGGTCTCGTCTTCTGGTGGAACATCAGATTGGGTTAATTCTAGGTTCCGAGGTCGCCACGGCTGGTTCGTCAGAAACGCAGGTTTGGTTGAGAGTTACGGCGGATATTGCTACGTATAGCATGAATGGGAATAGTTTCACCAACCTGGGGAACACGTTGAATCAGATTGGGAGTTCTTCATAGGGTACAGATTTGACGTTTTCAACTTTGCGACAAGCAAGCTAGTGCATGTGTCTGCTTGAATAGCAGAAGATTACGGTTGGAGTTCTTTTCCTATCGATTGGTACAGAACCAGTGCATGTAATTCATATACACAGAAAGGGGAGAAAAGCTGTTCCTTAGGTACTATGGGCGCTAGACACCGTGATACAAAAAGTATTTCGATCAATATGAGTGCCAACGCACCATGTACTTGGATAGATTCAAGCATGCGTGCATAACACACACCACTGAGGCGCTTTCGCTTTCAAGAAGTCTTGTTCTTCTTGAGAATGTACCAAAGACACGAGAAGAAGGATCCAGGAAGAGAACCAACAAAATTCTTCAATAAGAAAACTTCATAACGTTGTTTAACGTGTACTCACTGTAGTTGACGAAACTTTGGTTCTCGTAAAATGTGACGCCTTCGACGGTTATTGAACGCTAGACCATAGATTAGTATATTGTACACGACAGAAAAATTTTTGAAGAACCATATACACAGCACAAAATATGATGTAAAGCCTGAAAGATACCCGAGTCTTCGGCGATTCCTCATGCCGCAAACCAAGCGAAATCAATTGAGCCCGATCCTCACCAAAGGCGTCTGCCTCTATAGAGTTCCGATCTATGAAATCGAATACACGCGGTGTTAGGCACGCAGCTGGCACGGAAATGAAATACCACCGTTCAGAAGCGCTGGAGCACTCTGAAGATGCATGCTTCATTTAACAAAATAGCCCATTCCCGCATCTTTTTTATACTCGCGTTAATATTCGGATGCAAAGCGAACGGACGATCAGGGGAAAAAAGTCTTGATCGCTTTTTACACAAAAGCGTAGTCCCAAAAAGGAGAATTACTCCCATTTGTTTAAATAGAAGAGCTTATGACACGCTCAATTTTGTAAGATACAATTATGGGGACTGCACTATTTCAACGGCCGCCACTGTACCAATTTGGATCGTGGAGCTCACCTATTGAATTATGGCATCTAGAACCGCGGCTGGGAGCAGAAGTTCGGTGAGCTCCACGATCACACAGTATTTGATCTTGTACGTACTAGGACCTAGAAGCCTGTCAAAGCGGCAGAGGGCCAATTGCTAGTATTCGATCTTGTCGTATATCTACTATGAAACCCCTCTTTCACAAACGTCGTCTCAAACGCCACAGAAACAAACGAATGGTTTATATTCATACACGTTTAAACGTACTCACCACAGTCGACGGAGCTTCACATAGAATGGCACACACCTTGCGGCGCTTACCGAGCGCTTCCTCCTCCTATCTTAAGCGCGCAGACCAGAGACGTCTGGACGCAATTCCGATCTCTTGACTGTGCTGTATTGAGATACGGTGTCTAGAAGCACTAAGACATTCTCAAGGGCTTGGTAAACAGCCGTTTCTTCACCTGGTTTCTTCTCAAGCTTGCGTTTCATTCCAACAGCCAACAGCCAACAGCCCGACATGGCCACCCGACATTTTCACGCCCCCGTCTACGGGTATAGGCAAACCGACAATCATGTCGTCAATGGCCGCTCAATTGAGAACTATGCATATTATCAAGAGGTGTGTTTCTTTGAGGATTATTCTCAAATTTGATCTCACCTTTCCATAGTACAATAATACATCTAGAGGGGATGAAAGCATGCTTGAGTCGGTCAAGACTGCTTTCCAAAGTATCTGGGGGGGAGTTATGCCAGACGTATACAAAGGCCAACTCAGTGGTGTGGAATCCGCTGTTAAGAAATTGGTATCATATACTATTATAACCGTCTTGTGGCATAAATAAGATTATTTTCAACAGGTTGCAGAGCTCTTGAAGAAGTGGCGCGGTCATGCAGATATCGAGGCAGTTGAAAGTCAAGAGGAACACAATAGACAAAGAGAGTACATTTCCCAGCAAATTACGGGTTCAATTTCACGTAGTGGCACCAGCAGTGGAACACCCATAGTGTGTAATTGTCTGTCTTAATTATGAGTTCCTCGTTGAACGATGTTTTCTTTGATGCTCTATAGGATGCCACCCAGTCGTACATGGGACATTTCAAAGAGCTGCCCACGATGGTCCCGTCCAAGGCTCCTGGTGGCCAACAGCCTTTGCATAACACCCTCACCTTTCAAGCCCCAATCTACGGCTTTAAACAGAGAGACGACCATGTGGTCAATGGTCGCGGAATTGAAATTAATGGGCACGGTCAGTATCAAGAGGTATGTTTTCCTTCAAAATATGTCCGTTGCAAAGTTGACACTCTTGCACAGAATATCTACCGTCCTGAAGTGGATGAAAACATGCCCAACCCAGTGAAGACGGCTTTCGAAAAAGATTTTAGACCAACGGCCATCAAGATTGCTGGTTCAAGCAACGAGCCTTGGGTCAATCTTGGTCAGAACGAACTGCAGCGTATCTGGAGTGAAGTTATGCCAAGTGACTTCAAGGGACACTACAAGCGCTTCGAGCGCGCTGTTAACACATCGGTATTATAAGACATTATCCCTATCTTGTGCCATGTAGACGACATAACATCTCGTAACAGGTCGAAGAGATCTTAAAGAAGTGGCGCGACTCTTTCGGCAATAAAGCGATCAAGGCACTTGAAAGCATATTTCAAGAGCAAGGATTAGTTGATGCCGATAAACAGAATGAGTACATCACCCAGCAAACTGGTACTACGAATACAATTTCAAGACGCCCGTATTACTTTGCTGGTACTGATGATAAGGGAAAACCGGCGGTATGTACTGTAATTCCCTTTCCGAAACATGCTTGCCTCATCAAACGGCGTTTTCATTTGGTGACTATAGGGCTCCTTCCAGGCATACATCGTCGCAGCGACGCTATCGGAACATTTCAGAGCCATTCAGGGCCTTCCTGCTGATCACAATTATCAACCATCAGGAGCTCTAATTCTCACCATCTTCGCAGTATGTTGACGCTTTCACCAACGGCTATTTCTGGTCTCTGAGTCAATTTTTAGATTGAAAAGACATTTGATGACCACCTGAGAGGTAAAGATAAGACGGACACCAGATCTGTAGGAGACCTTTTGAAAGATGGCAACAATCCCACTGTACGAAAAATCAAGATGCTTACCGGGACGTCTAGAACAGGTCAGAAGTTAATCCCCGATGACCTTTGGAGCAAGATAATACGCACAGCACGGTCACACAATCCTTTGGACCCTAACGTAACAGAGGAAGAAGTCGAAGAGGATATCGACGAGTTCCCTATTTAAATGAATCATCATTGGCGAGCCAATGCGTATGTATACCGTCACTCCTATTTGTGCAAATCTCTTTTGATACTAGTTCGCAGCTAGCTTGAATCAATTCAGTCCCACCATTCTCTAGTAACTGGTCTAGCCAACACGACATGCTCTAAGTCACTGCCGATTTCTCTGAATGTTTTATGTCTGCTTGGTTTGATACTATCGATCTGCTTTCCAATTTCCACAAAGATACAAAACCACATATGAAAGTCCGAGTGATACTTACTGGAATGGACTCTTTATACTGTTTATGTACGGTGTAAACGCCTATTCTCGGCAATAATAAATAATCGGACCTCGATGCTATCGGTTTTCTTTCCAGTTGGACGATGCACGGTGAATGAGTGTTTATGATAAGAATCATTCCATTGCTTGTGCGGCACATCGCTGAGCTCTTAAATGTTCCATAACTCAAGGGATGAATGAAAAGGAGTGGGCCAACACTTTGTGTGGCAAATACGAGACTGTAACAGCCGGCCCGATTTAATGTCACAGTAACAGTCACATTGTCACATACTAAATGGGCTACTGCACAGCCACTGGCGCGAGTCGACTTTACTAAGGACGAGCCCTGTGCGTTAAGTAATAGCACGTGACACAGTCTTAACAGCGGCCGACATAGTGGCTGCTACTAGGACCCAGCAAATTATCAATAAGGGTGAAAGGTATGGATAGTGCTACTGACACACAATTATCATTAGCAGGTGTTACAGCAGCCAACATTGACACTCAATAGCGGTTGCTCCAGCAGCTGACCCAAAGTCTGTGTGGTCATTGGGACAGTGAGTGGTCTTAGGACCTAGTAGCAGCTGCTGTAGCAGCCAATGTTCAGACTCAATATTGACTGCTTCAGTGGCTGACACAAAGTCTGGCTGACCTTTGAGACAGCAATCCAAGGACCTAGTAGCAGCCGCTGTAGCAGCCAACGTTCAGAGTCCAGACTCAATATTGGCTAGGCTTCTACTGGATTGGATGATCTGGTGATGATCTGCCAATGGAAGCTCGGATTTGGATGGCAGATGGGCACTCTGGACGCCCTCCAACTGATGGATTTCTATCCAAAAATGCGAGGATGAATGGTGGATGAGATGGGGCATGAGAACCTACCATATTGGGATATACCCAGTGACTCTCAGGCCTTCTGAAGGTGCTGTACACTCTGGCAATTAAAGTTTAACAACAGAAAATTACTCACAGCTTGCAAGTTGTTGTCGACACTGCCTTCTCGGACTTGATAGAGTGTGGGAAACAGCTGTACAATGGTGTTGAGAGTACCTCACATTGCAATCATGTATGTATTTAAGTATTTTCAAGTGCAAAGAGCCTTTAAATTATGAATGTAGCTAAAGATGAGATCAAAAGTGCGTGAAAGTGTAGTTTTGTGTTGATCTCTGCCAGATTTGGCAGACTGGCACTGAATCTGACGGATTGCCAGATGATCTGTTGGATTCCATCTGCTGATGCAGATTGTGCTCAAGACAACCTGCCATCTGAATCCAATCCAATCTAATCTGCTAGGAGCCCTAATATTGGCTGCTTCAGTGGCTGACACAAAGTCTCACTCACTTTTGAGACAGCAATACTAGGACCTAGTAGCAGCTGTGTCTAAGGACAGACCCAGTAACTGCTGCGTCTAAGGACCGACCCAGTAGCTGCTGCATCTAAGGACCGACCCAGTAGCTGCTGCATCTAAGGACTGACCAAGTAGCTGCTGCATCTAAGGACTGACCCAGTAGCTGCTGCATCTAGAGATCCCCATGAAAGATATGGGCCATCGCTGCGTGTGGCAGAAATGAGGCCGTAAACTGTTGAGACTCAGATAGATGTTGAAATCGCTGAAATGGTTTACATAGTACTTATGCTAAACAGCATTCATTTGCGTTGTTACTTGTATTGGGAAATACTGAATATAATAAGATAAGGAAGCTGTCTGATTTTCCATATGGAGAATACATCTAGAAAATGACACAGCCACCTGCACAAGTGGAGTCCTCCTAAAGTCGGCCTCGTAATGGATACATCCACAGGTTATCCGTGCCCATACCTGCAGGTTTTACATCTAAAAATATCTTACATCAGGAAAAAGCCCCTAGGCCATGGTTGCACCAGTGATAGCCAGGATGTACCCCTGGTTATTCTTAAAGGCCCTGGTAGCCCAGGTCAACCACAACAGCCCTGGCTGTTACATGATGACCTTAGGGCTGTTTCATAATCACCCCCAGGACTGCCCTAGGACACTCCCAGGACTGTCTCAGGACTGTCCCAGAAACATCACTGTCCTGGGAATGTCCCAGGACTGCCCCAGGACTGCCCCAGGACAACTCTTGAGATTTTTTCTAAGGAATCATTTTATACTGATATTGTTCTAACTGACAGTCTGAGCACAAGAAACCTCCACCAATAAATTATGAAGGATTGGTAATGAGAGAGGAACGTCAAGACAGCCCAAAAAAGAAACTAGGACGCAGACGACGTCTCTATTTCCTTTTTCAGCCATAAGTCATGTGATGTTCAAAAGTCACATGATGTTCAAAACTTCGTCACAATTCCCCACTTCTTCTTTCTTCTTCTTAACACCCATCATCCCTTCCAAGTTCTCTCTCACCTCTCATCTTCTAAGGGCCTATATGTCCTTTGGTAAGCAAGTTCATTGAGTCTTTTATGGTCTCTACATGTCACCTCTGTCATTTATTCATTGTTCAGTCATCATGATCGCTGTCACTGTTGGAACTTGGGGTGTGTTCTGGGGTGCGTTCTTTTCTCCTGCTGTCTTTCTCCTGCTGACTTCATTCTCTGTTGAGTATCCTAGTTCTTCTTCACTGTTGGGTCATCATGATTACTAGTTCTGGGTCACTGGGTGTGTGTTCTTCCCTTCTTGTCTGGCTTGTGCTGACCTTATGCTCATTTCCTTGTATTAGCTCAGCTTCATTGGTTGTCTTTTTTTCTTCTCATCATTCTCATGTCTTTCTTAACTCTTTCCCTTATCCTCATTGGCAATGCCTGTATTTATACTGTTTCTGGTTAGATACCTTTTGTACACCGTATTAGCTTGTCATAATATATCTCTAATTGATTCACTTTATTTCAATATGAAAGCAGTGATCAGAAATGGACAATTGGCCATCTAATAGCATAAACCAGAGCACTCCTGAGGTCATTCCAAGACTGTCTCAGGACTGTCCCAGGACTATCTCAGGACTGTCTCAGGACTGTCCCAGGACTATCCCAGGACTGTCCCAGGACTGTCTCAGGACTACCCCAGGACTGTCCCAAGACTACTCTAGGACTACCCCAGGATTATCTGAGGCTACCAAAAGATTATTAAAGGGTGCCAGGGATTTCTGGTCCAAAGGAGCGGGTGCCATGGCACCCCTGACAGCCATGGTACAACAAGAGTGCCAGGGTAGGCCCAGGTGAATCTTATGATGGTCTCAGGCCTAAAAGACATTTTCCTGATGTACCTGTATCTGCCACCTACCCATGGGAATGGATATCCTCAACCCGAGAATGCAAACCTGCAGGTAGCACGGGTACCCGCAGATATATATACCAAAGTATCAATAGAGAAATTCCAGGTTTTTATGTTGTGGATTGATGGTCATTTGAGATTAAAAAACACTCATGGATCAAAAATATTCAATTTTGACCTTGTTACAGTCATCAACCGGCCAGTGAGTCACCACCAGCCAGTGAGTCAAAGTGGCCGGCAGGGTGATAATTTGGCTTAGAGACATCTGGGAGTCCTCAATAATATAGATGTATGCACTATACATATAATATATGAAGCCGGTCTTGAAATATCCTCTGTGCAATATGTGTAGAATGAAAATGGTGAAAAAATCCAACATTTTGAATTTTTGCGTATGAATATCAAATGATGTAGGGGTAGAAAACTTCTGGCACTTGTTTAGAATATCAATATACACTACATACACATATCCCGATACTAATATTGGCCAAACATGAACAGCGAAGTCCAAGCCAACCTTTTTTCAGATTACAGGTGTCGGAGGAGCATGCACAAGTGTCACATCACAGGGAAATGTCTCCTTTTGGAAAGCCGGTATCAATCAGTTGACGCATCACCAATCATGACTTAACCCCGGTTCAATACATTTCATAATCTTATCTTACTGATCCGTGCGTGATGTGACTGACTCACTGGCTTGTTCTGCTGATAAGGCTGCATTTTTCTACTTTTACTTATTCTACACTGTGTACATGGTTTGCCCTCATTATGGTACCACACCATGATAGCTTATGTATAAATAGTTATTTAGAACAAGTATTTCACAGCCCAACGATTCGTAGTGAATATCTGTAGACATTCTAAATTTGGCTGACTCACTGGCCGGTTGATGACTGTATATGCATTTTGTGTATATCTTTTTTTTTTTTTATTTAATATTTACGCCAAGTATGCCAAAATAAAGATGATTTTAACTACTCCAACTTTCATTTATGGAACATGTCTTGGTTATCAGTATTGGCAAAGTTATTCATTTTGCGAAAAGGTTGTAACTTCATGTGTATTTGGCATATAACTTCCTCATTTTCCATCCATTTTTGATGTGTAGTATGTCAAATTAAAGGGATTATATTATCAACTATAACTTTCATTTCTGGAAGATTTCATAAAAAAATTTAGCCATAAATTTATTCAAGTTTTTGCAAAAAGGTTGTAACTTCATGTGTTTTTGGCATATAAATTCCTCATTTTCCATCTATTTTTGATGTTTAGTATCTCAAATTGAAGGGATTTCTATCCACTATAACTTTCATTTCTGGAAGTTTTCATAAAAAAATTTAACTGTAAACTTATTCAATATGTTCAGTTTCTAACCTTATGATATATATTTTGCATATATATCTTTTCTTTTTTTTCTAGTCATACTTTACTGAATATATGGAAATCAAGGTGAAATTATCTGCAACAAATTTTTTTTTACAGAGAAGGTTGTGGTAATCAATATTTGCAAAGTTATTCAATTCCTATACATGTATCTTTTTTTGTCTTTCTTTTTCTTAAGCCCTTTCTGTGTATATTAGTTTTAGTTTACAAGCCTTAAGGTGATGCAATAATGGAATGATAAAGCCCCCCCATTTTTAACTTTAGGAACTACAGATACCTGCGGATATAATAAAATATTTGGAACAAGGACCTGTATCTGTAAGATATCCGTGAGAAACAGGTACCTGTATCCGCGGGTTCATCAACCCACAGGTTTCCCATGGGTGATACCTGCAGGTACCTGTGCCATGGATACACCTGTGGGGATCTCTAGCTGCATCTAAGGATCAACCCAGTAGCAGCTATGTCTAAGGTCAGACCTAGATGCAGCTGTGTCTAAGAACTGACCCAGTAGCTGCTGTCACACCGAAAGCAGAAAAAATTCTTCCCAGAGGAATATTTAGGTGATTTTCAATATATCAAAATCAATGATACTGCATATAATATACTTTTTTATATCAGGAAGCTGTGCAGCTTAGGGTTTTCATTCAATATCTTCCAATAACTTACATTTGCATAAAATTTTTTATACCATTCAAAAGCATAGTATCTTAGGTGTCTCTGATAAAATTTTGGGATTTTTATCATGTGTTAAGGGAGCTCAGTGAATATTCTTTGAGCACGAATTTGATTTTGGCCAAAACAGGGAAGCTATGCAGCCATGGGTACTGCAACCTTGTGTACGCCTGAGTGTCCTGCAGAGGCTGAGCAGAGGGCATACCAGACGTACTATGCACCGCACATAGTCTTGTGGACTTGAGGGAGCCTCCAATAACATGAAAAATGAAAAACCCAGTGATAGAGACTCTGTTGACTCAAACAGACTGCTCAACTGCCTCCACAAAGAATGGCATTGTCTACAGGGACAATTGGACACAGGCTGGAGTATATCATGTGTTGAAAGGCAGAAATGCACATAAAACTTGTATATTGTCCATATTATTCAAATAGAGGTGATATTTACTTGTAAGAGAAATTTTGGCTTTGTGCTTGGAATGACTTCCATCAAGGTGGGCTTTGAACAGTAGAGTTGAGGAATAACCCTGCCCCAAATTCAGCATTGGAGGATAGCTAAGAAGAAGCAAAACACACCTAGTCACTAGTCTGGTTTTATCTCACAGGCGGAACCGTGCCAGAAAGATATTAGATAAGCTGACTTTATTCTCATGTTTCTCCCCCTAGAATTGTCGTGCCAGCCTCCTTCCTTCTGTGAAATTGTTGCAGGATACCCAGCAGCTACAGCTTAAGTATACTCACTGATTTTCAGCTTTTTATGGTTTCGGGAAGTGCTGCTAGTGAGGTTGGAATATTTCTGCTTAGAATCTTGATGCAGAAGTGGCTGTGCAGTCTACTTTTTCTGCAACGTAGAGTCTTGCCTCTGCAATGCTCTTAAAAAGGCTTTAGGCACTCAGATTTTTGATACTTGTATAGTATTCTACACATGCTATAAGACCATGTCATTTTTTCCAAGTTTGAATCTTGAACAAGACATAAAACAAAGGAATTTGTACTGTGAAAAAATAATTAGCTTATCTAATAAAATCCTGGCACGGTTCTGCCCTATAGGAAAAAACCAGACTACCTACCCACGACTATCTGGGTAGCGTCAGTCTGGATTCTCAAGACTACCTAGTCACTATCTGGACCCATGTCCTTTGTAAATCCCAACATGTATAATCTTCTCTGTAAAGGCCTCCAAATAGCACTCAAACACTTTCTGGGACATTGAACTTGCCGAAAAAACCTTGAGAAATATATCAAGGTTGTCAAAGCATTGCACTGTGTCAAGATTTTCTGCTCATCAAGTTTTGGTGTGGATTAATAACTGTTGTCTTTGAAATAGGATGAACACTCTTGTGACTTGAAACCTAAAAAAGACAAGAACACAAGTAGAGGAAGTCAATAAACTCGGGGAGGTCATCCGGCACAGATAAAAGAGGGTTCCAATAAAAATACCAGTGTTTAATGGAGCAGAATGAGCCCAGAATGGTGGGTAACAATGCAATGATTTTTGTCCTACAGCAGCAGGATGCAGACACAGAAGTTTGATGATGTAAGGAATTCACGTGTTTTGCCAAAAATGGCATCATCTTGGTCCAATATCTCGATGAGTACTGGAGCAACCTAAATGAGCTCTCACATACAAAGAAACACTGTATTCTGCTCTGAATATTGACCCCCGGATGCACACTGAAGACCCTACTACAAGAGATATTTGCCAAATGCACAGCTTGCCTGTTTGCGCAGCTTCTTGATACAAAATAGTAGCAGATGTTTTTTACAATTCAACAAAGTTGAGACTCAGATTGAGAAGTTCTGAATCACAATTGATTACACTCCAGTGGAAACAATAGGTGAAACACATGGAAATTGAAAGTGAAGATGATTTATGTAAATTTGGCATGCATTACAATTGTCCTGATACAGAGTGTATCAATTCAAGGCTCAGCATCAGCGAATTGACATCTGAAAAGACAATTATCACCTCAGTAGAAATACAGTTTTCAATTCAGTCATGATATTTCAACCAAGCTGACAATTGCCTTTTCAGATATCAATTCATTGAAGCTGAGATTTGACTTGATACACTCTGTATCAAAAATGACATCAGTTGTACTGAATATAGATAAATCAGTACTGTTCTCATCTTTCCTGTTATAATATATCTCAAAGATTGTTTCAACTCAAGTGCATTTTATTATGAATTATGACTTTTCATTCTGAGTCTCAAATTGATTGAATTGTGAGAAATCCTTTGCTATATCATACATGATGTTACCAATTTTTATATATCTTATATCACCGAAACATTCCTCTGAGAGGTATTTTTTCCATTTCCAGTATGTGTGTCTAAGGACTGACCCAGTAGCAGCCAAATGTTGAGACTTAATAGCAGCTGACACAAAGTCTTTTTGACTGTTGGGACAGCCATCCAAGGACCTAGTAGCAGCCGCCTGAGGAGCTGATGTTGAGACCAAATAAGTAGGCTGCTTCAGCAGCTGACCCAAAGTCTGTGACTGATGTCCCATCAATCCTAGGATCTAGTAGCAGTTGACATTGACACTCAATAGCTGCTGCTGCTTCAGCTAACCCAAAGTCTGTGTGGCCATTGAGACAGCAGTCTTAGCAGCTGTCATAGTAGCTGACATTCAGACTCAATGATGAGGATGAGAATTGTTTTAGTTTGACTGTCCATTCTACATTGACAAGAGTGACTACCTTCAACCTCTGCCAACATTGTGTGTTACAACTCTAGTAGCAGCTGCTACATCAGCCACCAGGTGGACTGAGCAGCAGGGCATGTGCCATTCCTAATGTCAGCCATTGTTAAGACTGTGTCATGTGTCATTACTTAACGGCATGTGGAGCTAGGGCTCATTACTATTTATTTCCCAAAAACTATAGATGAATCGAATGGTCCTTTGATCATTCAAAACTTTGCCAGTGTCTTTGCTGTTCAGTAAATAGAGCATGAGATTCTGTTTCACAGCTGTGAGCATTGAGCCGGCCCTTTGGTAGATTAAGTAGTGATGACAGTCCATCACTATGTTGGCCAATTTTTTGACCTAACATTGTGTTGAGTGCCAGTAACTTAAGCATAGACTCTAGAACCAGCTACTTATATGCCAGACTCCGACAATAGGGACCAAACTGTGGAGACCTTCCACTTCTATCAAGGTTTAAGAAATTTTTTTATACCAGGGAACTATCTAAGGAGAGAAAAATAGCTTCATAACACCACCACTGTGACTGTTGCAACCAAATTGTCATGAACTCGCTGGTCCACCACCCCACCACTCTCTCAGGAACCACATCACCTAACTGGGTCATCTTATTTCCTATTCCAAAGTGCAATTAGTCACAATTCCAAACACAGTATACAATGCATTAGGGGATATTATCTCCTCTGGTACTGAGACAGGGCTGATCGCAGGGGTTGATGAGTGACATGGCCTATCAGGAAAAAGTCCCCTAGGCCAAGGCTTGTCAAAGTCAACCATGGTTTTAGGCTCAAATTGAAGGGGTGCCATGGCTGATATTAAGTGCCATGGCCATAAGTTTTTCAGTCCTGAGTCACTCCTGGGACACTCCTGGGACAGTCTCAGGACTGACAAATTACAACTATGGCACTTTAAATCCCTTGAGTAACTCGTCGACAGCTCTCCACACCACTAGCCTTACGACTAGTCCCCTACTTGCGATTACGCATCTTTAGGTCGAACCCTTGAGTTCCTTAAAGACTCGATTCCAGATGGATGAACCACCTATTGATCCCATGGCTAACATGGACAAACCTGTACTTCAGCCACTGCCACCCCAGCAACCAGTGCCGGGCACGGCTGAATGGTATCAATAGCTTACAGATGCAGAACAGGGTAGACTCCTGAATCTCAGGATTTGGGAAGCGATTGGCACCCTTACACAGGAACAACACGATGTTATCCATGCAATTACCGATCTCCAGAACAAAGTCACGGAGATTAACACTAATACCAATTCGGTTGGGACAAACGCGAATACCAAGTCCGACACCAAACCAAAGGCGTTCAATGGCAAACCCGAGCATTTAGACTCATTCTTCAGTCAACTTTACCTCTACTTCCGTAACAATGTGAAGAAATTTGAAACAGACAAAGCTAAAGTCCTCGAGACCCTTGCATGGATGACGGAGGGATCCGCAGCCAAATGGTCGGTGCCTAACTGGACCTGAAGTATTGAAGCAGGAGGCGCTCCGGGGACTTATGCAGATCTGAAGAAGGATATTCGCACTGCATTCGGAGGCGGTAACCAGGAAGATGTCGCTCAAAGACGTATTCAAGCAATCTATTAGAGTAAGCGTAAGAGCACCATGAATAGGGGTTGCGTACACGTTACACGCACATGTACTTACCGGGTACTTAACAGTTACTTTTCTTTCTCTTTGTTCAATCTTCGTATATATACGCTTCAGTGACTAATAAACACCTCTGTCCTCAATACTACGAGAACAGAGGTGAGCCACTGATTTACATTCTTATTTTTCATAATACTAATATACCTAGATTTATTGTCTTTTACATTTGTATCTAGGTATTTACATTCTGTCCTCAATACTACGAGAACAGAGATTTATTATCTTTTACATTTGTATCTAGGCCCGAATTCTAACAGGTTATGGGCTGTTACATCGTTTAAATCAAACTCGACGTTAGAATCCGACCTTCAGATCAAGTGCAACCGTAGTTTCTTTCAGCAAGTTATTGCTGGTCGTCAATTTTCTTTGTCCACGTACTATTTACGTGCATGACCGATTCCACCGAGTACACTTGTCCTTCAAGTCCAGTGTCTATCATATCGGTTCCTGACCCTGTCTTTGGCCCATTGCCTCCACCACCTCCACCACCACCTCCAGACTGTAAAAATATGTCTACTACATTGTCTGATACTACTCGGCCCTCCGTCTCGATTATCACACTTAACACTTCCCTATTTAAACACGACTCTTTGTCCAAAGACCAAAACCATTTTTCTTCATGGAGACGTCAGTTCATTCAAAAGTTGCGAATGAATCAAGGAGCGGACGGATAACTTGATGGCCGAATCTTACCTCCGAACAAAGAAACCGAACCCCATGTGTACAGCAATTGGAATGCAAATAACGGGAGCATTCTTGGTTTTATGGGTCTGGTGACTGACAACGCGGAACAGGAAGTTATCAAGGATGCGAAGACTGCCCAAGCCACTTGGAAACTCCTTGTGCAACGTCACACTCAGGAGGGACCAGTTAAACAAGTTCAACTTATTCAAGAGGCACTTAATGTTCACTATTCCTCCTCGGAGAAATATTCTAACACTTCCTCGAAACTCACTACTCTCAACAAACATATTTGGGACATGGGCTCACTTGATTCCGAACTTTTCTTATGTATTATCATGATCAATTCAATGTTGAACGTACCTGAACTCCATGCCACTCGCGAGAATGTAGCACAGCAATTCACCCAATCAGACGGAACATCTCCAGATCTTATCAAAAATCCCACCACTCGGAAGTATGATTCTACCGACATCAAGCGAGCACTTGACATGGCACGATTCCGATTCAAAGACCACTGATATTGCTTTGGCAGCTCAGACTTCCCAGAAATCAAATGCACATGGCCTGAAATGTACTGTTCCTGGTTGCCCCAGGCCGATCGGTCACACAAAAAATTACTGTGTGTTAGCGGGAGGTGGTATGGCTGGTAAGATGATAGCAGAGTCGAGGGAAGCCCATCTGAAAGACAGGGAGAAAAGAGGAAAAGACACATCAGGAGAGGCGAAGAAGCCTAATCTCCAGGTAGTCGAGAGTAATGGCCAGGCGTACATCATCAATGTCAAAACAAATACAGTTCTTGGTACCATTCCTTCGGGTTCCAATACCCCTTCCAACTCTACTTCCGATTTTGCAGGCCTCACATATGACTCCATTGATTCGATTGACCCATCCACTATATCCAAACCTGAACGTGCAGAGTATGAAGGATGGTTAGCGTTAGAAGAGGTGAAAGCATCAGTCGACTGGAACAAGAGAAGGAGAGAGATTGACTTTGCAGGGATTACCTGTGAACCCTTAAACCAAGGAGCTCGTACAAAAATTTCTCTAGTCCAATTCCCCTTCATTTTAGACAGTGGAGCGACAACTCACATATCTCCCGACTGCACCGACTTCTTGGCTCTTCGTCCCATTCACCCTCGTTCGATAAAAGGCATAGGCAGTTCCACAATTGCTGCATATGGAGTTGGAGATGTGAAATTACATGTTGGAAAATCTGCGTACATCACCCTACGTCTATATGTCCCTGAATCAACTGTCCGCCTCATCTCAATCGGCTCTCTATCTATTGATTCCAAGATCGCTACCCATTTTGACGATAACAGCGCGTGGATTACTCCAAAAAGCAGTTGCTCGTGGAACATTACGCTCGAACCACCTGTACGATCTCACTATCCATGCAGAGGCTGAACACGCCTATTTATCCCGAGACCCACCTGCAAGCACATGGCATCAATGCCTTGGCCATCCATACGAACAAATTATGATCGACATGGCCAAAAAGAAATCAGTTGAAGGTATGCTGCTCGATCTTTTGAACTTCAATACACATTCTAAATGTCATCCCTGCATTCTTGGGAAACAGACCTCAAATCCACTACCGAAGAAGTGTGAAGATGATCGTAAGGCTACCCATAGACTAGAAAAGGTGTTTGTAGATCTTTCGGGTCCCCAAGCTGTATGTTCCCGAACTGGGAACTATTACATTATGGATATAATAGATGATTACTCCAGTCATCCTTGGTCTATCCCATTGACTGGGAAAGATAAGGCACTGGAACCTCTAAAAGCGTGGGTAGAGGCTAGAGAACGAGAGACAAATCAAAAAGTGACAATCATCCAGATAGATAACGGGGAGTTAAAGTTGGAACAGATGATGGAATGGTGTGAATTAAAAGGGATTAGCCTACAATTCACGGCTCCCTACACCTCTGCGATGAACGGACGAGTAAAACGTCTCCATCGTATGCTTATGAATAAAGCTCATACAATGCTAATAGCGGCGAACCTACCATATTTCCTATGGGATGAAGTATATCTCATGGCATCATACCTCCATTCACTTGCTACAACAGAATCACTAAATGGAAAAACACCTGCCAAACTATGGACCGGTCGCAAACCGAACTTATCTCACCTCCGAGAGATCAGATGTCAAGCCTTCGTCTTGATAAAAATGAATAATCCGAAAATTTTCCCGAGATCTCTCGAGTGCATTCTTGTTGGTTATGAACCAAATTCCAAAGTGTACCGCTGCTACCACCAGAAAAGTCATAAGATCCTCTTGTCATATCATGTCCAATTTATTGAAAGCCATCAAGTTTCTCCCAATACCTCATCTACTCCATCTGCCCTACAGCCCTCTACACCTGAAAATGGTCCTATGCCGCCTGCACCTGCTGCTGTTGAAGAGAATGACATAGTCGACCCTATACCCGACCAACCTTCTGATCAAATTACCGTAAATGATCTGCCAGCAAATTTGAACCCAATTCAACAACAGCCGATGGATCCAATCAATCAACAACAGCCTGAGCCGGTAAATCCGATCAATCAGCAAGTGCCAGAACCACAAAGATCCACTCGTCTAACCGAGAAAAGTAATCCAGATTTTGATAGCCGGACCCCACATCAGAAGGCTATGGATTCAGTTCGGGAAAGTGCTGCGAGAGTAGAGGCAGCCAAAGAGGAGAGGAAGAAGACCATTGCTGCTATGCAAGGTGATATTCCCCCTGTAGACCAAGAAGGACTTGATGCATCTGCTCTCGAAGAACTGCAAGCGCTAATTTCCAAAGCAGTAAAGACGGAAATTAGACCGGATGAGACTCACCTGATCCATGAAGTGTACAAAGCAGTCTGTGACAGTAATACGCCATGCGAAAATTCTCACATTTTAAGTATCAATATTGCGACTACGAGTGCCGATATTGTATCTTTTAAGGGGAATATAAGGACTGTAGTGAGCCCTGAGCTGTCAGTCAAAGTGCGATATAGCTACTAAAGCTAGATATGGTGAAATGACTTCGGATTATTATTGATTCAAAGTTATTATGGCCTATGCTAGTCTCGAGATTGTAAAAACCTTCGATATTGACTTGGGACTGATGTTGGTAACTACCGATATCGGGAGGAACAGCATATCGGACGCTCGACTTGTATATATTGTCACGATCCTAAGGGAAGGGGAAATGTTACAAACGGGAATCGAACCTTCAGCTTAATGCCGAGTTGCCACAAAGCGCGCCACATAACGATCTACTTACTGATCAGACCAAGTCTGGGCTAGGAGTAACTATGCAAATTGAGATCAATGGAAATCTAGAAGGACTGATCGTGGAGGTCTATAATAACCGCCTACCCATGTAAAACATCCACTAGATTGGCAATGATTGACGACAGAAAGGGTACAATGGAGTTGCCACCTTGATCGAGGGGTAAAAGCTGTAGATATTGGAGTCTAGAATGGATTGACGTCCTACTGATACACTGCGGAGATCGAGAATATCATAACTCGGACGCAAAGCTGTAGAACGGGCGACCGTAAGTTCCGATATCGTGACCCAAAGAATCAAATGTGAAGAACGGTTGAACGGTTGCGATCGAGTACGATCGACTACAACGTAGAGAGTGAATATTCTGAAACAATTATACACGGACCGAGTACTATATCGAGTAGGACTATACCCAGTTTTGGTACTAGCGCATGGACAAGGACATTTAAATAGTTTCTTTTATTATATTTTGTCGGACTCTCAAGTTTAATAGTTTCTTATTTACAGTAGTATAAATAGGGTTCAGGATTGGCGTTGAAAAGGCAGATTAGTATTGAGGACGACGCGGCTGTGATCTTGGTCTCTCTATGGATATAAAGGATCCGGCTTGACCATACCAGGTGTAGTTCCAAGAACGTCTAAACCCTAAAATCGCATTCAAAGCCTGTTACCTTCGGGTTCAGCACCCTATATTGATTGAACAAATTGTGTTATTTGACCTTTGATTGACTTGTGTTGTTATTTGAACTTTGCCATTGTGATCTTGTTATTTGACCATTGTTTGACCCATATTGTGTTGCATTGAACTTGAACCATTGACCCATTGACCGCCTATATTTGAACCCCACATCCCCCACACTCGAAACTTTGAACTTACATACTACCTATATCACTACAAAGACCTTGAAGGGTTCTGTCCTTTCAACTCGCATTACAAACTTGCTAGATCGTATACCTATACAGACTCACTTTGTGGTGTTTGTTTTGGTGTTTGTCTAGTCCCACACAGCAGATTATATTGGAGCCCACCACGAGGGGGTTCTTTTGTAGCAAATTAACATTTGCTTCAATTTTTGACTATCAATATCGATAGTTATAACTTTATATCGAACGACTTAACAAGGCAAAATTCCTCCTAGACAAAGTCATACTTCTGAAGGGACAACATCGGTTGAAGCTAGTGATCCAGATTTGTTAGCGAGACAAGTACAAGTCTATCGAAAGTTTGTATCTCACTACGCAGATAAGACAATTTCACAACAAATCGCAGCTGTAGCAAAGGCCGACGAGTCTTTTATACGCAATACGAGAAACGACGAAAAGCTTTCTAAAGACCCACAAGGGACTCTCTTGAAGCTTAAACATCTATACCACTTGTATAACGGTTTGAAAGTTACCTACCCAGATCAACAACTTCAATTCACATCTTATTTACCACCAATATCGTTAGAAATGTCAGAACCAAATGATGCACCACCTGCACAAGCTGCTCCGGCGGCGCCTGCACAAAGTGCTCAAGGAGGGAATCAAACTTATAGCTTGATTCCTGACTATAATATATCGAATGAAGCACTTAAGCAGCTTTGAAGTGATAAGCTGCCGAAAAAGTTCAAAGTGCCCCCTACTTTCGATAGTAGCAACCCAAGCCAATTGATGAAGTTCTTGGACGAATTGGAAGAAGTATTCCAATATGCCTATATCGTTGATGGAGATGCCAAGATCGCATTAGCCATTACCTATATGGAGTACCACACTCGTCAATTGCACAAGGGGTTAGCTAAAGATTGTGGGAAAGATTATGACAAGTTCAAAGAAGAACTTCAGAAAGCCTATCCTGAATCGGTTGATAGAGGAAAAGGAACTATGGCTAGATTGAGAGAGATAGTCAATCAACATCGTATAATCCCAATTGGGCAGTATGAGTGACTGCTCAAATATATACGAGAGTTCAAGGTTGAACATGCGAAGTTGATCTTGCCACCAGCAGTGATATCGAATGCTGAGGCGGTAAGATTGTTCTAGAGCATACCACGAATGAACTCGCGAGTTTGACATAATCAAGACGTTGTGCTCGACTGTGCGAAAATTTTGAGCCCAAGACCATCACAAATCGTCAAGAAATGAGTGAGATATGATTAAAACAAGTTTGTGGCTGCAATGTGGCACTCAAGCTTCAGACAGTTGCATAAAATGCAAATTTTGTGCAAAAAACTCGCGAGTTTGAATTTAGGTGATAATTCCACCAGTGTGACAAAGTTAGTGCAAGGATTTGTGTTCAACCTTGTTTTATTCATAACTTATTCAGTTCTTGACTGTTTGAGATGATTTTGGGCTCAAAATTTTCGCACGCTCGAGCACAACGTCCTGATTATATAAACTCGCGAGTTCATTCGTGACATGCTCTAGATTGTTCCTTCAAGCCTTGGAAAAAGATTATCACAATGCCATAACCCTCCTATTGCCTAAGACTGATCCGTTGAGGCGTAAGGAAGATCCTTGGGATCTAGAAGATGTGATCACGGCTGCCTCTGAGGCGTGCCAGAATCATATATCGGTTATCTATGGGTTCTATGGTGAAGATGCACCTGATGTGGAAGTACCGATATTGGTAGTTCCAAGACAGATTGTGACTAGGGAGACTGCTTCTCAAGCATCCCAAAGGCCGCAAGTCCAGGTTAAAGTTGAATCACCTAGATCAGATGAACAGTGGCAGAAACTTACGAGTGATGTAGACTCTCATAGCGCATATCTTAGAAAGTTGCAGCATGAGATGGACCAAATGAAGGAAGCAACTCGAGGACCGCGAGCGTTGTATGTACCTAACAGGGACAACGGAGGTCAGAAAGGTTTCCATTGTTACATGTGTCAATCTACTGAGCATGGAGTAAGGAATTGCCCTATTCAAAATGAATTTATCAAGAAGAAGATCTTAATAAAGAACAAGGATAATAAGTTTACACTTAAAGATGGTAGTCCAGTACCATATGAGGATTCGAACGGGTCTAGACAGACTAAGATCGAGCGCATCATAAGAGAGAAAGGCTGGGATAAAAAGACTCCCAGTACTATGATGTTTGCTACCGATTGGGAAAATGAACAAGCCTACTTTATGGATGAACCAAGATCGTCCACAGTAGCGATATCGAACATGGTGATGGTCGATGCCGATAGATGGTCTTACATGGTAAATAAAGTAGATGCTATTGACAATCGAGTAGTCACTATAGAGAAAGACAGAAGGTTGTACAACCATGAAGAGTCGGAAAACTAGGTGTTCCAATGATTGGTGCTGCTGAGACTTCCTCTCAGTTTGTTTCAAGCAGAGGAGCAGTCCATGAGGAACGAAAGTCTCGAAAGAAGTTCAATGGGATAAAGAGTCACAGTAATGCTTTTTGCAATACAGTGTGACAAAGGTCACAGTAACGCCCCATGTATTACAGTGTGGCAAAGGTCACAATGGAGCATTACAGTGTGACAAAAGTCACAGTAATCCCTTTTGAAGTACATGTGTGCAGAGTGCTTGCAGAGTGCGTGCAGAGTGCTTGCAGAGTGCGTGCAGAGTGTCCGCAGAGTGCCCGCAGAGTGTGCACAGAGTGCATGCAGGGTGCGTGCAGAGTGCGTACAGAGTGCTTGCAGAGTGCGTACAGAGTGCTTGCAGAGTGCTTGCAGAGTGCGTGCAGAGTGCTTGCAGAGTGCGTGCAGAGTGCTTGCAGAGTGCATGCAGAGTGCTTGCAGAGTGCGTGCAGAGTGCTTGCAGAGTGCGTGCAGAGTGCTTGCAGAGTGCGTGCAGAGTGCTTGCGGAGTGCGTGCAGAGTGTGCGAAAAGTGCATGCAGAATGCGTGCAGAGTGTGCGCAAAGTGCATGCAGAGTGCGTGCAGAGTGTGCCTAGAGTGCGTGCAGAGTCAGGGTGCATGCAGAGTGCATGCAGAGTGCGTGCAGAGTGCGCGCACAGTGCATGCAGAGTGTGCGCAGAGTGCATGCAAAGTGTGTGCAGGGTGCGTGCAGAGTGTGCACAGAGTGTGTAGAGGGTTGTGTGCAGGGTGCATGCAGAGTGTGCGCAGGGTCCTTGCAGAGTGCGTGCAGAGTGCATGCAAAGGGCATGCAGAGTGCGTGCAAAGCTTGTGCAGAATGTGTGCAAAGCACATGCAGGGTGTCTGCAGAGTGTGCAGAGTGTAGAGTGCATGAAAAGCACATGCAGAGTGTGTGCAGAGTGCATGAAGAATGTGTGCAAAGTGCATACAGAATGCGTTCAGAATGTGCGCAAAGTGCATGCAGGGTGTGTGCAGAGTGCAAGCAGAGTGTGTGCAGAGTGCATGCAGAGTGTGTGTGGAGTGTGTGCAGAGTGTGTGCATGCATACTATTCTCAAGTTGGGGTCCAAGTCATCCCTACATTTGATCCAAAAGGCAAGTTTGAGTTCAAACTTGGTGCTGGATCGGCCCCAATTTCAAATTAATCCTCTGTCTCAATATCATAGATGTTGATGAGTGGCAGCTGGACATGGTTCATGTTGGAATGTGGTTCAGTTGCAAAATTTGCTATTCACCATCCAATTACAAAAAAAAAAAAACAGCAATGAGCTGGGGGACAAGAAAAAGAAGGGAAAGGAAACAATCTATACAGTACCATTGGCTTTGGTCAGAATCTCAACACATCTGAATTGAAATGACTTCCTTGAATTTCCTCCACTCTTCTTTCTCCCTGTCAAGTTTGTCTTCCTATGACTCCCACCAGAATGGTCTGAATCCGAGTCTGAATCCAACTTGATTTGAAGTTTCCTCTGTGGAGGCAGTTTGGGTGGTGTAGAATTAATTTTGACAGGAACAGTCACTTTCAGGTTTCTCTCGATCTGGTATCGTTGGACATGAAAATCAAAGTAAGCTTGATAAAGTAAGCTTGATATCTCCTATAGCGAATGTACCAGCCTTGGAAAGAATGATCTTTCAACCATGTGTAGTGGGGTTTTTGCTGTGAATTCAGGATTTTTTTGTTTTTGTTTTTGTGAAAGGGTAAAAAGGTGTCAAGAGGATGTTGAAGTAGTCCAGACAAGAGAAAAGCTGTTAGTAACGATATACTCTGGAAAAAAAGGAGAAAAGAGGAATCCCACAAACTTCATCTTCAAGGACCTTAAACAGACTCTTCTGCCTCGATCCCTTCATAGGTTTTAGCCAGGATAGAAATTGGATAAGATGTCAATTGTCTTGTTTGGTGTATGGTTTCCATGGATGGTGACTTGAAGAGGCCCCTGGGAGTTTTTTATGTTTGGGTGGGCAGGAAGAATGGCAGAAGTCGGGACTGGACATGTTTTTTTTGGTTTGGGATCAAAGAATAAGCTTGTAGTAAGAGTGAGATGGGGAAGGAATTGTGAGTGATAGGATGAGGAGGGGTGATGGGGGGAAGAATTGTACTGTCTTCCAATGAATCATAACTGAAAACAAAGCATATATGAATGAGCTAGATTAAACATATCCATAAAAAAACCCAGAACACACCATTTAATCAAAACAACCTCCTCCAGTGTCATTCCTTTCATGTACTTCCATTTATGTCCCGGGTTATAGTTCACACCCAAAATCTCCCCCTCTTTATCTGGATAGATCAAAGACATTGGGGTGAAATCCTTTTCTCTGTCTAAGTTTCTGAAGTCACATAGAGTGAGAGGCCAATGTTATGCGGGTTTGCCGATAGGTCTCCAGGTTGATGATTTGGAAACGATGTTTCAATAGTTCTGGGGATTTTGAGGGAGGCAAGTGATGGACAACACGAGCATGAGTGGATTTGGTAGTTTGGTCAAAATGGACTTGGGTAACTGGTTGACATTTAGAAGGATCGGAGTCGAGGACACCTGGTCGACGACAGCAGATTGCTGGTGTTTGCACAAAAGGATTAGTTACAAGAAGGAATGACAAAAGGGAAATAAGGATATATGTGTGCTCACTGTGATCAAAGAGCACTACTTTACTAGCACCAGTAAGTTTCTTAATCAACTCAATACTCTCCAGATAATGCTCTCTCTCAATCTCCCTCATCCCTCTCAAAACTCGTATGTTTTGCTGGGTGTCTATGAAATTGGAACCCAGAGGTATCCAAAGACACCGTGTCCTCCTTTCCACAGATGTTCTCTATCTCCAAAACATGTTTCACATGTTCCCAATTCTGTTTGGGTCTGCTCGGGTCTTCATTGATGTGGAAATAGGGATGAGAACTGTCTTTCATAGGAGTGAAGTATAAGAGAGTTGCAGAGACGGCTGAGGAAGGTGGGATGGTTGTTACTGGCATTATATCAATGTAGAGATAGGTTCTAGCCAGTTTGAGAGGATGCTGAGGTTGAAGTTATAAGAAAAGCTTGGGAGGCAGAATCACTTATAAGTACATCAGCTCTATTGGACCCAATATCGCCATTGCAATGATGCGTCACTGTCATGTGGATGGATTAGCGAGAATTGAGTCAGTGAACAGCCTTCATATAACCATGTGGCCTTTTTTTGTAAGCACTGGGTCCTTTCTTACCCAACATTTGACAATGAGGGACTGACGCAATATGGTGCAATCAGTTTCTAGGAGCTGGGGATGCAATGAAGAGGTCTTGCTCCTTAAAGTAGCCCAACTCTTCAGGACAACAACATCCAGATCAAGCACAGACAGGATTTCAAATTTTACATCGGCGACCCTAGTTTGGAAATCTACATACTTCAATTTCTACATGGTCTCTGAGTCCTAGCTATTCACATTACCATCTATGGAACCCAACATTGTTCTAGTCTCTTGGATTTCCAGCTTTGGTCAGTGAACATGATCCCCAAACAGGTTCACTTTTTCCTTCTGAGGACATTATCGCTTTCTCTGTGTTTTCTATGAACATCATCCGGATCTCCCCACGCTCGACCTAGTCATTTGAAGAGTCTCACTAAACTCAGTATCCCAACTGTGATGTTGTGCCACTGACTCACCTTGTGCATGTACATTCTGTACACATGTGGCTAGCTAGTATGGAAACCCTGCACCATCCAAAGTTCAGGCAATGTCAAAGTACATGATAAGGTTCAGAATGGAGTGGGACATGAATGAGCAAAAGTCATGAGTGCTCATGAGTATACCCATGGGAAACTCATGGGAAACTCATACTCGTGAGTAGCAAATACTTGTAATAGAAAATTTCACAAATGTGAGTATAGACTTCAATACCCAAAACTTGTGAACACTCGTGAAATATAGCCAATACTCATGAGTATTTGCAAACTCGCAAGTATTTTCAAGTTCACAAGTATTACACAAGTGCGAGTAGAAGGACTTACAGCCTAAATAATCGTGAGTATTTGCATGAGTCACTCACAAATGCATTCATGTCCCACTCTAGTTCAGAAATTCAAGGTTCAATTTTCATAGAAAAACCCACAAATTCCAAGTCTTTGCCTTCTCATCTTTCTTCCCCCCATCAGCTCTCCTCATCTGATCACTCACAATTTCTTCCCCATCTCACTCTTACTACAAGCTTATTCTTTGATCCCAGACCAAAAAAGACATGTTTAAGGTGCTTGAAGATGAAGTTTGTGGGATTCCTCTTTTCTCCTTTTTTTCCCAAGTGTATCGTTACTAACAGCTTTTCTCTTGTCTGGACTACTTCAACATCCTCTTGACACCTTTTTACCCTTTCACAAAAACAAAAACAAAAAAATCCTGAATTCACAGCAAAAACCCCACTACACATGGTTGAAAGATCATTCTTTCCAAGGCTGGTACATTCGCTATAGGAGATATCAAGCTTACTTTATCAAGCTTACTTTGATTTTCATGTCCAACGATACCAGATCGAGAGAAACCTGAAAGTGACTGTTCCTGTCAAAATTAATTCTACACCACCCAAACTGCCTCCACAGAGGAAACTTCAAATCAAGTTGGATTCAGACTCGGATTCAGACCATTCTGGTGGGAGTCATAGGAAGACAAACTTGACAGGGAGAAAGAAGAGTGGAGGAAATTCAAGGAAGTCATTTCAATTCAGATGTGTTGAGATTCTGACCAAAGCCAATGGTACTGTATAGATTGTTTCCTTTCCCTTCTTTTTCTTGTCCCCCAGCTCATTGCTGTTTTTTTTTTTTTGTAATTGGATGGTGAATAGCAAATTTTGCAACTGAACCACATTCCAACATGAACCATGTCCAGCTGCCACTCATCAACATCTATGATATTGAGACAGAGGATTAATTTGAAATTGGGGCCGATCCAGCACCAAGTTTGAACTCAAACTTGCCTTTTGGATCAAATGTAGGGATGACTTGGACCCCAACTTGAGAATAGTATGCATGCACACACTCTGCACACACTCCACACACACTCTGCATGCACTCTGCACACACTCTGCTTGCACTCTGCACACACCCTGCATGCACTTTGCGCACATTCTGAACGCATTCTGTATGCACTTTGCACACATTCTTCATGCACTCTGCACACACTCTGCATGTGCTTTTCATGCACTCTACACTCTGCACACTCTGCAGACACCCTGCATGTGCTTTGCACACATTCTGCACAAGCTTTGCACGCACTCTGCATGCCCTTTGCATGCACTCTGCACGCACTCTGCAAGGACCCTGCGCACACTCTGCATGCACCCTGCACACAACCCTCTACACACTCTGTGCACACTCTGCACGCACCCTGCACACACTTTGCATGCACTCTGCGCACACTCTGCATGCACTGTGCGCGCACTCTGCACGCACTCTGCATGCACTCTGCATGCACCCTGCACTCTGCATGCACCCTGCACTCTGCATGCACCCTGCACAGCTGGATAACTGAGTGAAGGCTCTGCTATAAAAACAAAACCAAAACACCCAAAACACCAAGGAAACTTATGTATATGCACGTAATTTGATAGTGCAAGAGCTGGTTCTAGTGAGATAAAATCACTGTATAACTCTGTTGAAGTTCAAGTTTTGTACTTGACCGGTAGAACTTTTGGGGTTTGTATAGCTTTGGGGTTCAAAACTCGACACAAAAACACACACACAAGTTCACAGTATTGCAATTCACAAAGTCTTTTCAGACAAAACACAAGTTTAAGGCTCAAGTGCCCACAATATCACAAGTCCAATCAATATAAGTGAAGACCACAGTTGTCAAGCACTATCACAAACAGACACAGACTCAATTTGGTTCAATATTCAAGACACACAACTTGTTATCAGAAAACACTTTATTATTACGACCACGTATTTTTCTGCTTATACTCCAGATGAGTGAACTTTGGAAATAAGAAGCTTTCTGTCTATTCGTCGGCAACAATCCTCTAGTAAGGTCACTACCGGTGTACTCGACGTACTTTGCTTGGGCCGGTAGGGCCTCAAGCCTACAGTATTTATACTACGTGTGGCTAAAACTGTACAGTACCAGATTTTGTTTATATGTCCGACAAAATGTATCTAAAATATTCGTATAAAACAAAAGAAATATTCAAGGGCTACTATATAAGTCAAGTCCTTCCATTAGGGTATCCAAAATATAGTATATCGACGTCTGGATCTATAGACCGATAGTCGCATCTATAGAGGTACGGTAGCCATATGCTTTTGTCGCAATGACTCAGCTCGTTCACTTGGGTATAGGGTTAGAGAGACGGCAGTACCTTTGTACTCCACGAGTACAGCACCGGTAGGTCGTTGGGTATAGGGTTTGTCTACACCTTTCGTTGACACTATTCTCAGCCTGTAGCTCGTCTGCCGGTCCTCTATTCGAGATAGTACTGACGGTAGTCTCCCTCTAGTATAGTTCGAGAGGTCAACTTGTCAGGATTCTATCGATATATACTTTGTACCACTTTCTTTTAGTTATAGTATACGAAAAACTCAACAGCCTGCTGCCGGTCATCGCAATACTAGTAGTCTACATCAATGCATCAATAACCAACCGGCAGATAGTCGAGAAGTCAACAATCTGAACATCCGTTAATTATTGCGTCAGGTTTATACTTCATTTACTATAGATCGCCGATAGTTTCGGTAACCAAGTTGTACAGACGTGAATAGGGGCTTCGACGCGTTCGAAACTGTTCCCTTGAGTTGTACCAATAGTGCTAGAGTGTAATGACGGTAGTACCAAGTCTCGTTCGACTGGTAGTACATAAGTTTGGATGGAATATCATTACCGGCACTCAAATACATCAGTTATAATATTCAGAATAAGCTGTTTCTCTATTCACGAACATTTCCCCTTATTATTTGAACGCGTTTCTCTAGTTATTAGCACTTTAACTAGCAGTTCGGGCTCACTCTAGTCCTTTATTCACCATTTCTGCCGCAAATTTCACTATTACGCTACAAAATAAGCCTTATTTGGGCGTTTTTGTAGGGCGTATCATCTCCCCCTAACTAAAAATCTTGACCGTCCCCGGTCAATGGTATGCGGCATCTACCGGCAAGTCCATTAGACACAAAGTATCGGTTTCATTCTTTAGATTTCCAGTTTAGGCAACGGCGACTTCATGAAACTGCCTCGAGGCTTCATATTCATGTCTGTTATTCGGTTCGGTAAGCTACCGGGTCTCCATATTTGAAAATAAGCATGACATAACGCTCAATCAAGTATGTTCTCGGATTGTTTGAACCTTAACTCTGTCTCGGGTTCGTTATTTCCATTTTGGGAATTGATGCGACGCTACATGAGGCTTTGCCATCAATTCTCCGTTTTCTTTCGTCTTTTCTGAACTTTAATAGTTCTCCTTTCGAGAGACTCAGGGCTCGAAACACGGCAGACAGGGAACAGGTAGAGACCGGTAGGCCTATAAAGCCACCACGAAAATTTCTCTAAGTCCAACTTTTCCCCTCTACACGCCACTCTGCCACCATGTCAAGTTCCCACGCCTCAACTTCTGCTACTTCCTCTTTCGTCCCTCGCCTCATCAATGGTCACAGTCACGCCTTCTTCGATCAACTTACTGCCGTCCGCCAATGCTACCGTGAAATGGTGCGCCGCATCAAAAACAAGAAAACCGCCACCGACGAAGAACGTGACATTATCGAGTCACATCTGGACTTCATTGTGAGTTATTTTCCTCATTTTCCTTTTCTTTCTTCCATTTTAGGACACGCTGACTGTCACTTTCTAGCAAAACTTTGATTATTCAGTCAGGCAGAACTCTGCCGACTTTCCGCCATGGGCCTTGGAGGCTCGAGACTTGTGTCTCAATGCGGCAATTACTGCCTTCCGAGGTCTCGTGACACTCGGGTGCACGACGCACGACCGCATTTGGACCTTCGCTGGCTGACTTTGAGTCGCCGGAAGCAAGGTGTTTGGACCCAACGGTCCCTTTCCCTTCTTTCAATTTTGTGAGTTCTTTGTCCGTTTTTAAGTGGACGCTGGTCCCTCTGATCGCAGAG
>ML179545.1:0-10253 GCA_004369135.1 Dendrothele bispora CBS 962.96
GTTTTCTTTCGCCCGACTTGGTTCTGACACCCAAGCGTTCACCCAAACATGTGCCCAGAACAACCACCCGGTCGACAAACCGACGTTATCTCTCTCATCTCCTTCTCCCTCCGCGACGAGTTCGGGAAGCAATAACGCCGCTTTTAGCAACGTCAGATTCGGTAGCGCCAGCCTGAAACAAATGCTCGGGCTATGCTTCATCATCTACGTGGTGGGTTTCACGGTACAGGTTCTTTGACGACCACGAGGTGACCTGGCGACAACTCTATTGAAGAGAACAAAGGTCGTAACATCATCGGGATTTACGATGATAACCACCACCAAAATATCCACAGGGCGCTTCACAAGTTCATGTTACGCATCATACGGTGTTTACTGCAAACTTATACGACGACCCACCATCAAACCCATCTTTTAATCAATCAGCGTCATTCCTTTCTCGCTCTACTTTGCCTCAGAGCTCGTCTCCCATGCTTTCTCCAACTCCAACAAACTTCTCACTGTATCAACCACCGTCTCTTTCCACGTTCTGAAAAACCTCTTTCCCTCCGAGTCCTCATCACCTTCCTCACTGACAGCTACTACCGTGTTCTCAACTACAAGACTCACCCTAATTCTCTCCCAATCAATCCCGGCAATCTTCCCTTCCAACTCCTTCGGATACCCAGGTGCCTTCTCCGAATCAACAAGTCTTCCTTGAGCCTTCAACTCCGGAAACGCTTCAGCTATATACTGAACAGCTTCTTTATACGAAGCGAGATAAGGTGCGAGGACAGCGAATCTCTTCGTCTTCTTTTCTGCACTTTCGGTTCGGGAAGAATCCGAAGAGACGACATTGGAGGTACTGGAGGCAGCGAGGACATGCAATTTTGCGACGTCTCTCACATCCACGACGATCGGATCGACAAATTCGGTGTTGGCGGGGTTGAGGAGTTTGTAGATGTATGCGACGCTGGTGAGGGATTTGTCGGACCCGTCTGGATCGCGGTGGGTGAGGATGTGATGGAAACCGGGGCGGAGGGGACCGAATATCCATGTTGGGGAGACTATGTAGAAAGAGAAAGGGAAAGTGGGAAAACGAAAGGAACGAGCGGATGAACGAAAGAGGAGAGGGGTTGAAGGATAATTTTTGAGAACATGTTAGCGTGTATCGAGGAAGGCTACGTATTGAGGGTGGGGGAAAGGTTAGAGACCACATACAAATCGTCACGTCAATTTCGGGATGAGATTTCGCGTATTCGATGACAGCTTGGTCACCGAATTTCTTTTGAGCACCGTATAGGAACCATGGGTTTCCCGAAGCCGCTTGTTCCTCCGTCACTGAGTTCCAATCTGCGCATGGACACATTTAAGAAACAATATACTGGATAGGGGAAAAAATGCACCGTCGACACCGAAAGGACCACCGATAGGATACGCTGTGATAGAACTCGTCACGACGAGCTTCTTGACACCGGCTTTGTGAGCTTGGCGCACGACGTTGAGGTAACCATCTACGACACTCTGTAAAGAAGAACAGCAATGAGTTTGTACTCGGAAGTAATGCCCTAGCGACACAGGAGACATGTACCTTCATTGTCGTATTGGTCTTGTCCAACCTAGTTGGAACTGGAGCAGCAGTATGGATGACAGCTTCGACGCCTGAAACGTAAACGATTTTGTATTCGTAAGTAGTTGAGTTACAAAGATGCCCCCTTGCGTTGATACAAAGAGTTGACTCGAAGTCGTACCTTTGAACACATCACTGAAATCGGCCGTAGACACGTTTTGGATTTCGACAGCTTCAAAGTTAGGGAAACGAGTGAGAGCTTTCTTGAGGCCTTCAAATTTAGAACCTCTTGCGGATCTGGTTCGTTGGAACGTCATAGAACGTGGAATGATGAAGTATAAATTGTATGAGCAGAGTGGTGTTAGGATAATGCACAACGTCCACGGAGAGGTGACATACCCTCGAACCAGATACCCAGCTTCCAAAAGTTGATGAACGATTTCAAAACCGACGTAGCCAGAAGCTCCAGTAACCTAGCACATTGATGGTGAGGTAACAGATATTGGATATCAGAGGCAAAGACTACATGAGATGACTCACAAATACGATGGCCGACTTTGTTTCCATTTTGTATCTTGAAGATGTGGGGTAGATTGTAGTGACAGTACTGGTTAAGTCGGAAATTCGAATTCATGTGATCACGCTTGATTTATATCACAGTGGGAATAGGGCGGGATCCCTCGACGTGGGCTAGACATACAAAGAAGTTACAAGTCGCTGACCGACGACGCTGAGATAGGAAAACTGAAAATAGTAGTAAAGCTGCTTGATATCCAACCTGAGGGGAACAAAATCCTTGTGAAGAAAAAGTTTACGACCGGCGATAGAAGGCAGGTAGGCACGGAACCGAACTTTCAACAAACAGAAGGCGCGGAAGAAGACTGACTCGAATCTAAATTAAAAAAAAGGAATCACGACGGTCAATCCACGTGACCTAACGCCTGACAAGTTGCAGACGAGCGGCACACAGGATCGAATCCCACGACGTACAACTACGAGTGCCGTTGCCCCCTTGCATACCACAAATAACGGGAGGTTTAGTGGGTATTACGGCAAAGCCCGTTGAGTCCCACACTATCACGTGGACAGCCGCATCGCCGGCGCGCGTGGTGTGCGTAAATGCATTCCTACCGGGCTTGAGGAAGGCCAATGGTTCCTTCCACCCTCTCACGGGTCTGTGGATCACGACTATGTCGGGAGTCTTGTCTGGTAAAGCCCAGGCCGTAAGCAGACCGAGCTAGCGACTCAAACGTTACGCCAAAAAAAAAAAAAAAAAAAAAGGAATCACGTCAGAGTCACGTGATAACGCGACGCGTTTCAGAAATTCTCCACAGTTCTCCACGCTTAAAAAGAGCTTCGGATTGGAGGTGAGTTTAAGCACGGAGGAACAAGATAGTAAAGTATAATCTCTTCCAAAACACCTCGTCGATATAGGTATATTCGCGTATACAAAAAAGTTCACCCCAAACTCATTCAAGCTATAGCCGATGAAAGATTCAAAGGATTGGACGAACATCACGAAAGAATCAAGCTCAGGGACGTGGTAGAGGGAGGAATAAAGCTTCTTTCGGTTGACTCTAAGTCTGAGAGTAAGTGCTCAATGTTCAAAATGCAATTATCTGTGATTAATCCTTTTCTTTCGGTTGTTTAATCAAGATATTGGTCCATTCTTGAAAGCCTTGACGCCGGGGGCTCTTCAACTTGGAAAGACAATGACTAGGCATATATATGCACTTGAACTTCCGATTGAATCCATCTTGTCTACTATTATGTAAATCTACAAAGGCTATACAAGTAGATCCATACATGAATGAATCAGTCACATTGAACACGTTTTCCCGACGACCATGGAGCGCACTTCTGGAATGATCTCAATCTCCAACACATCGTTTACCTCTTGGATTGAAGACGATAATAATATCGGAAGAGTCCACCGGTACTGAGACAGTCCGCTACCAATGAGATACTTGAAGAAAACTTGGAAGGACGGTGAGGAACTATATGGACTTCTAAGTTCTTCAAGTATTTCATTGGTAGCGGACTTTCAATGCAAAAAAATATCTCTTTTCAGGTGCAAGGATCCAGGCATTTTAGCTGTGGGTAGTACGTGCCTTTCATCCAGGCGGCATTCGGTTTGATTTTGATTCAGTCTCCCAATAAACTTTACACCCTTGAGAAGCTTGCCAAAATCTCTTGTATCATTGATGAACTTAAAGTGACAAAAGATGTTTTCGATATGTGCTTATGATATGTGCTTATGGATACCTGATCGCTTTAGAACGAAAATCACGCATAATGGCTGTACACCAACAGGTATTTTCTTGAGCGATAACAGCGAGACAGTATAACAATGGTGCAGATGGAAAACAATACGACAATGACTCGGGAAAAATCGAAAGGGAAAGGATGTCCAGACTGGGATCATACTGGTGATCCCGAAGAGTTCTGTGAGAGTATATTATTGTAGGGCAAGACCGGCTATTTGAGGACCATCGATCTCCTGGTTCTAAGGTTTTCAAGCCGTCCAATTGCAGTCCAAAAACTCCTATCAACATCGACGTTGGTATCATGTCTATGATAGTCAGCGACGTTTATCAGCAGTCTGGAAAATCGGCAGGTGAAAATGAAGGAATTAGGGCAAATCGCTGAGACAATGTATTGAGGTTCCCGCACCAAGATGCAGATGTTTAGCTTTTGTGCCTCCTCATAACACTTTACAATCTTCCACAGAATGATCACAGAGGAGCGAACATACTCGTGTACTGAGGACCACCGGAAGATTAATGTACTCTGCTGATATTCGATATCTTCAATCTCTCTTCGAAGCCTGCAAATTTACAGAAAAACACCCGTGAGCGATAGATGATAAATATAATTGAGTTGCGTGCCTTTTAACATCTTTAAAGAAACCTTCTTCGAGCCGATCTCGGTCCGTGGCCATGTCATCCAAATAATCAACAAATTCCCTGAGCCCATATAAAGTGAGGCAAGGATAACGAAGGCGAAAGAGGGTGATGGTGGCAAGGAACAACATGACTACTAGGACAGCGAGAGCGTAATATGCGACTGTCCCCGACTGAGTGTCATCTAATTGAGAAAGAAGAACTGACATGTGTTGGTCGCTCTGCAACATTTCTGTAGTAGTGTTCATGAAGATGGAGGATAGACATGTAATGTCCATCGTGCTTTAAGAACCATTTACCTAAAGATGGCGGTACTGAGCGCCAAGGAACTGTCAAAACTTCAACAAACATGCAAAGTGAGAGACGCGGCAAAGCGAGAGACGCGACTGTCAAAACTTCAACAAACATGCAAAGTGAGAGATGCGGCAAAGCGAGAGACGCGGAGAGACGTGACTGTCAAAACTTCAACAAACATGCAAAGTGAGAGATGCGGCAAAGCGAGAGACGCGGATCTCTCGCTTTGCCGCATCTCTCACTTTGCATGTTTGTTGAAGTTTTGACAGTTCATATAATATAACTCAAAACTTCAAGCTTCAATAAACATGCAAAGTGACTAGTGAGGGGTGGTATAATTATAGGAACTGTCAAAACTTCAGCAAACATGAGGGTGTTATGATGTCACTTTCCAGCTGTTTTCAGAACGATAGGCCACTCCAATTTTCAAGTTCCCTCCACTTGTTCGGCAAAGCCATCCTCTATTGCAATTGCCTGAAGTAATCGAGAAGCAAATTTGCTCCACTTCTCAATGGAAAAGTCTCGTGCGCGCTGAGCGAAGGGGGATTTGGGACGGCCTATCGTTCTGAAAACGGCTGTCAAGGCATCTGGTCCTTCGTCGTACATACATAACTCCTTTTACATAGTCTCAAAACGTTAGACCACTCACGATTTTTGTTTACTTGTGGAGCTGAGCCAAACAACACGTGACCCTATGGCTGACTGAGAACATGCGAGCAATACGACTAGATTTACGATGTGCACTAGCAGTGTAAATTCGCTCTTTAACGGAGCGATCGCGATGAATAAAACGCCGGTCTCATATGCCATGAGTGACAAGAATTTGACAAGGGAAAGTCTCGACTAGGACTAAACAAAAATCGTGAGTGGGAAAAAAAACAAAACTGGTCTAACGTTTTGAAATACTGAACCCTGATCATTAGACCGGCTTGTTTTGGCTTGCCTTGAGAGTGCAGCGTCTTTCTTTGTCAAGCAGAAATGCTCGTTTTCGACCCTTCCGGACTGGCCCCAAGGAGAAGAAGGGTTCCACACCCTGTTGGCGGTATAGCGATTTTCTGCCCTTCCCCCGGTAATTTCTATATTTATTCCCTCGACTTGACAACCACCTTCTCCTGGGATCATGTCACCTACTCCTCTCCCTGACCTATCCCTGTCCATGAGAAACCCCCAACCTCACAAACTTCACCGAAATCAACTCTCAACACCTCTCTCATCGATTCACGCTGTCTCAGGCATAGTGTTCGAAAAGTCCCGTTCTGAACTTAAGTTCGGACCGAACTTTTCTGAACTGGACTGAAAGTCCGGTTCAAAGTCCACAAATTTCTTGGACCGGACCTTAAGTCCGGTCCAACGTTCAGAGAATGTTAAAAATTTGTGAACGCGTTCGAACGCGTCCGAACCCTTTTGCCCAGAGCCCTTGAAATATTGACAATTTGCGGTAAAATCTCTGACTTTTTGTGATTGGTTTGCTGCGTTGCCGGCTTAAAATAGTATAGAATGCTTCATCGGCAGCGGAATGGCCACATGAATGTAATCGGCATCTTCCAGAAGCGCAATAATTTTCTTTAATTCTTTCTTTAATCTTTCTTGTCTCGTTGCTGGTTTACCTTTAAAGTAGTTTGGATTAAGTAGCCTTTTTTGTATTGCAGGGACTTGAAAACATTCCAAAAACATTCCAAAAAAATATCAATAACAAAAAAATTGATGATCGTTTGAATAAAAAGTTCGGACGCGTCCGAACTTGCTATAAACCTGAACTTTTGGTCCAGTCCAAAGTTCGGAAAATTTTTGGACTGAACCTAAAGTTCAGTTCTGAGTTCAGAAAAAAACGGCTTGAACCGGACTGAACCGGACTTTTCGAACACTACGAGTCAGGCAATGTCAATCTGTCCTAGACAATCAATCTGTACACTCCAGTTCCCTTCAATGCATCCCATCGTTGCTTCACTAAAATGAGTTCATTGGTGTTTGTAGAAATGTGGTTTGACGAATCTCACCTGTCTTTGCACCGACGCCCACGTAAACTTGTTTGCTTCCTGTCTCAATTACATGGACAACCTCGACCATACGGATCCAGCTAAATCCGATGGTGATTTTGTCTTCAACTGTAAGTCATAGCCTTATCTTGTCTTTTTACCCGTGCTCGAAACTGGATTTTCCTTTTTTTTTCTTTCGCCCGGGCTTGTTTGTCTGACACAAGTTTTCACTCAACCATGTGCCCAAAAAAATCACCCGGTCGACAAACCGATGCTATCTCTTTCATCTCCTTCCATGACAAGTTCGGGAAGCAATAACACCGCTTTTAGCAGGAACTACTTAAACCCAATTTCTGCATTTTCGGCACGAGAAGAATCCGAAGAGACGGCACTTTCAGTGGAAACCTGAGCACTGGAGGTAGCGAGGACATCGAGCCAGATAAACGAAAAGAGAACAGGGTTTGAAAGATGAATAGATTAGCGTCAAGGAAGGTTACTACGTATTGGGGTTAGAATAGACATACAAATCTTCACGTCAATTTCGGGATGAGGTTTCGCGTATTCGATGACAGCTTGGTCACCGAATTTCTTCTGATCACTGTATAGGAACCATGGGTTTCCTGTTGCCACCTGTTCCTCCGTCACTGAGTTCTAATCTGCGCATAGACATAATTGAGAAACAATATACTAGATAGAGGAGGTAGAGGGAAAAGGCACCATCGACACCATAAGGACAACCAATAGGAAACACTGTGATAAGTAGAACTCGTCAGGATGAGTTGCGGCCTTCTTGATACCGACTTTGTAGGCTTGGCGCACGACGTTGAGGCAACAATCTACGACACTCTGTAAAGAATAACAGCACGAGTTAGTACTCGGATTTCAATGCTGTAAAGACCAAGCGACACAGGACATGTACCTTCATATTAATGTCCAACCTAGTTGGAATAGATGACAGCTTCGACGCCTGAAACATGAACGATTTCGTATTCGTAAGTAGTTGATCTTCCAAACTAGATACAAAGGTGTCTCGAATTGACACGAAGTCCTACCTTTGGACGCATCACTAAAATTCAGCCGTGGCACGTCTTGGATCTCGACAGCTTCAAAGTTGGGGAAAAGTGTGAGAGATTTCCTGAGGCTTTCAAACCTAGTACATTCACAGTGCGGTATTAAGATATTAGATATCAGAGACTAGGACAATATGAGACTACCTACAAATACGGCGGTCGGAGAACACGACGCGTCTCATTGGTTGATGCGTTTCTCCGCATTCAAGCATCAAGCTCCAGCTTCAATAAATTTCAAAGCCCCCAAATGTCCTAGCTTCCGATTACTATACTTACTGAAGTCAGGCTACCTCGTTTTGACGAAAACCCACAGCTATCGATTCCATTCTCGGGCTTGAGCTACTCCTAATGCAGAACAGAATCATTACCATCGCTAATAGACTAGAGTCTAGACCAGGAATCCACTGGCGGGGTCTATGAGCACAGTTCTCTACATATCCACCCTCTCCCCATCAACTACGAAACATACAATTGTCAAAGCTCATATTTATAGACCTTATCACCGTTGACAGTGAGTATATACATCATCTCGTGCGCTCTAAGTACAGCTTTTGAATGACTTACTGACACCGGTAAATGTCTAGTGACTCGGATGTTTGAAACTGCTGTTAACAAATCCATGTGGGTTCAGTCGACAGCTGGTCAATCATTATACATACTACAGAATGGGTTCCTATTCAAGCAGAGATAAGGAATGTGAAGCGGTTTTATTAGTATGCATTCCAGTCCAAAAAGCTGTATATCAGGCCTGATATACAGCAGAAAGGCGTCTTCCGTCAACACGCTGCATGCTGTAGTATTACGACCAAAAGTTCAGTCACTTTGGCCGATGACGTGCCAGTGATGAATCGAGAACTTACTCCGAAGCTGGTAGAACATTCGTTCCGTCAAGGCAAGCATGTGTAACTTATTGGTTCCCAGTTATCTCTTCGGGAGCAATGAACATCTTTGTCTTTGCCCAATATTAATTAGCCGCAGTGACAGGATTGTTGGAGTAGGCATAGACTCGTAACCAGTCGATGCACAACACTTTTGATGACCTGGTCGATCAAAGCCGCGTGCGTGGCGACTGGGGCGGCACTTCGCGCCAAAGTCACGTGTCTGTTTTGACAAAATTTTCGACGATCCGGGTCCCGGGACAACTTGCTCCATTTTTTCAACTTTGCGTAGATGAGATGTTTGTAGTGCATTTATAATGAGAACAAGGGGACGGGCCGTCGCTGGCGCTCCGACCTATTCAGTTGCAGATCACAGGCTGTAGCCAAACATGCGACACCAAAACCTCGTCATAATACATGGATAACACCTTTTTCCGATTTTTAATGGGGTATCTCTATGCCAAGATATGCTTGCCAGGTAAGAATTAGGGGCTTTTCTCATCTTGACTTATAATACTTCACCCACCAACGTAAACCTTCATCCAAGTTCAAAGGAAAGGGCTATAAAGACGAAGAGAAGACACACAGGCCAGCCAGCTCAGTATATACCAGTACTTGAAGGTGGAAAACCCGAAATTATGTTATAAACCCAATATAAACCGCTTTTTCTTGATGCTCCCACAGCGCAGATACACCAAACACACTGCAAAAGGTATCTCTGGCTCTCTCAAGTCTCTCAAGGTCAATATTACGCCGAGTTTGTGTGGATATTAAGCTGGTAGGGAATATGAGACCTGGGTATGATTGGTGTCCATAGCACAGGAATGGGAGCAGATTTTGAAAAACGGAAAACGGTGAGTGTCTTGCATTTCGTTGCAAAGCAGTTTTATGTAGTCGAAAGTAATGTAGGGCGACATAAAGGCAAGTTGTCCTAGGGATCGTCGAGATTTTTGTTGAAGTCAAAACCAAACACGTGACTTTGGCGCGACCTCACAAAAGTGCCGGATTCTGTTCCAGTCGCTTCGCCAACGGGTTTGATCGACTGTCATCAAACTATTGCAGAGCGACTGGTTCGAGTCTAGAGTAGGCACCTGTGATGCATTCAATAGACTATCGAAAATGGATTTCGGCGATATAAAGTTTCTGAACCGAGAACAACTCTCAACACAAGTCCTGTTACTTCGAAGGAGGCCCTTTCAATAAAGCAGTAAAGACTGGTCAAAGCGTTCCTTTCAGGCTCTTATTTGAGCTTGGGTCGGCTCCTGTAGCCACAATCCTATATGTCAACAGACTCAAGTTTGTCACCCACACTTTAAGTGAAATCGGTTCAACCATTTCCAAGAAGTACGTTTCTATTGCGCTGACCAGCCAGGTGTCCTTACTTGCACAAACATGTACTTACGAAGGGGTTATTTTACAGGGACTATATAGCAACTTCGCCGAATCATAATCGCTATTATAATAAGTCGCAAATCATAACGCTATACATAGCTATACTACACGAATATAGATAAAGTGGGCATAAAAAATAAGAATATTCATCATCAGAGGGCATGACGTAGAGACGAAAGCGCAGGAGGGGG
>ML179545.1:13255-77955 GCA_004369135.1 Dendrothele bispora CBS 962.96
TCCCTAAATGCTATTATACTTGACCAAATACCACCCCAACGTCTTGAGTGCCACCTTGGAATGGCTGTCTCTCAACACCGGATCAAGCTCCTCCCAAGATCTATCCACCATCTCATGTGCCTGCCGTACGCATTCGTCCACTACCCCATACTTCTCTAGTTTGTCAATCACCTCGTGCGTCAACACGTCATCCTCCCCGGGTTTCGCCAACACAGTGTCCCATATCCATCGTGCTTCCTCTAGAGGCATCATCGATCCCGCTTTCGCGATCGGAATGTTGATCTTTCCAGAACGTATATCGTCTCCTCGCCTCTTCAAATCCTTCTTCCCATTCTTGTTGCTGTTGTTGTTGGTGTTCTTGAGCTCTTCCCTCTTCTCCGCAGTACTCCCAAGCACATGCGACCACCCTCTAAGATCATACACATCATCAATAATCTGAAACGCTATCCCCACCTGTTCAAAATACTTGGTCAACCCACTCATCTCCCTCTCCCCCGCATCCGCCAACACAGCAGCTATCTTGGCAATATTCGCCGCAATGATAGCCGTCTTCAATCGATGAACCGCTAAAACCCTCTTCTCCAACACCGAAGGATCAACTTGACCCGAAAGAACGTCCTCCAGATCAGAACGTTGTTGTCCAGCGATATCAAGAGCTTGTCCAACATGAGCAGCACGCATCGTTTCGAAATAAATCTCATAAATCGCCAATACTTGATCAGGTCGAAGATGCTTTGTAACCCCACGCATCGCCGTGTCGAAAGCGAAATAAGCCGCGGTACCGGCATTAATAGCGGTAGGTACACCCCATACGTTATGAACGGAGCTCACTCCTCTCCTCATGGGACTCCCGTCTTGAATATCATCGATGATGAGCGATCCGGTATGTAACAGTTCGGTAGCGGCCAAGATGGGTTTGAAATGTTCCGCTTCGGATCCGAGAGAAAGCATGCAGACGATGCCGACGTATGAACGCCAAGATTTACCCCCTTGGGATGTGAGGTGACGGACGGGAGCGAAAAAGTGTTCGTATAACACGTCGAGATGGATGTCACGAGTGAAACGTTCGGTGTCTAAGCCCGTCGTCATCGTGTCCTTGCATCCATGTGTTGAGCTCGAAGGGGTTTCGAGGATGAGCACATCAGCAGTGTGTTTTGCATCTAGAAGAGACGGAGGGTAGATGCGGGATACTTCCTTGGACGTGAGCTGACCGACGCGTTTGAGGTACTTTTCAAATTTGGTGATCAGTTGAGCAGGGAGATTCTAAGAAAGGATAGCGGTTTTGTGTCAACGACTAGTTCAGCAGATGAGGAAGAAGATAATACCTCAACAAATCCAAGTCCCGTCACTTTCTCTCCTCCTATAACACCCGATACCTCAACTCTCCCTTCCCAATAACCTCTCGTCGCACAGATAGACCTCAGCTCCTGTCTCGAAAACGGTGCCTCGACTACCAGCTCCACCTCCGCTTCAGGTATGTCAAGTTTCCACCTCGTCCCATACTCATTCAAAGTCGCTATCGACGTCCAACTCTCCTTCATCACAAAACTATGTTCACCATACTCGCTTCTCCCACCCAAAGCATCAATAACCAACGCCCGCTTGTCCCTCACGACTTTTTCCCCAGTATGCACGTCAACATCCCATAAAGTGTACCAAGTAAGATCCCTCCCGTCTTTAAGCTGTGCCGATCCCCAATGCCAAGAGCTCTCGGTTACCGTTACGGGGGGTTGATACCACGTTCGGATACTTCCACCGAATTCTCTATCATACCAACCCAACGAATCTTGAGAGACGACTCGCCGAGTGAGACCGTCCACGCGGAGAGAACCAGAGACTTCACATCGAGGGACGAAACAATAATACATCGCGTCTTCTGGAGTGACGTGATCACCTACAACCACGCCATCCGCTCCATGATTCACCGGAGGCTTTCTAGGGATGAGATCCAATTCGAATCCGTATGACCCATCAACCGAGTTCGCCACGATGTGATAGACGTCAGCGTCGACGTCTTCATTATTCCCGGATTCATTATTCTTGTTCGACGCGATCCGAACGACGCTAGCGATGTCTCCATATTTCAAATCCAACGTCTTCGAGTCCTTGTCACAAACGCGAACCGAGTCTTTAGGCAGAAGAACGTCAGGTTCCGGTACTTTCCCGCTTCGCAAGAGATCCGAAAGCGAACGTTTCAGAAGAGGATCGACTCGGTCATCTGCGTCAAGCATGCTGAGGAGGTAAGAAGCGTTGTTAGAGTCCATTGCACTGGTGAAAAGGTATCTTCCAGAATCTGTTGTGGGGTCAATGTGTTGTTGATCTTCAGAAGAAGGTGATAACGAGATGGCGAAGTGAACAAGGTGCGTGTTGCATCGTTCCTCGGAACGTGTAGAGACTTCTTCTCTTTCTTCTCCTTCTTGTCGACCTTCGAGTTCGTTTTCTGTCGGTCTCACGGTGGACGTTCGGAAAAAGGCGATGAATGCAGAAGCCTGAGATCCATCTTCGAGGGTAAGGTGGAAATTGTAGTACCACCACTCGGCACCGCTGGATTCGTAGGGAAGGTCGATCTCGGACATCTTTGTGACCTTCTTGCCTGGAGCAGGCCAGTCGTAATGAGGACCATCAAGAGCACGGAGTTCGGATAGGGATTTGGGAGGAGCCATTTGGAGAGTTGGCAGAGAAAGACTGATTGATCTTTAGAAAATGATGGACCCTTTTTAGAGTATTGAATGATAAATGACAACGAAATTGAGCAAAAAGCTCACCTTGAATCAGACAAGTAAAAACAAGAACAGGACCTTCGAACTCGACTTTTTTTGCCTCCTCATAACCAGCATATTATATATCTCCCAAGTTTCGAAATTCGCAAAACTATAACGAGACACATGCGATGAAATGGGGTACGTCGGTGGATGAAGAGAGTAGGCTCCTTTCAAGGAACCAAATCGGTACCTTTGCATGGTCGTTCCCAAGACTTGCAGTGAGCATGCTTGAAACATCATCATTCAACGTTAACAGAAGCGAAGCTGTATTTGCGTATGAGACTATAGAAGGACAGAGTGATCAGAATATGACGTTCCCGGAGCGAACTGAAGTACTGACATGTTTCAATAGCAACTTAGACATGGGAAGGGCTGGCAGAAATTCAAATCCTTCAGTCTTTTTTGACGTGGTACGAGAAAGAGGAGGAAGCCGACCATGGGAAAAGGTACAGCTGAGTTTGAAAATGCTCAGCCGACGGCCCCAACTCCATACGTTCGCGTGAAGTCTGCAAAACTTCTACTAGTAAATACCAAGTTAAAAATCCTTTTTCCAGATCAGACGAAACTCTGAGACAGTAGTAGCGATATATACAGTACTATTTACAGATCGTAAAACAAAAAATCGTTGTAAATCATTGGAAAAATGCTATCTCATAAAAAAAACCATCTCATAGAACCTTGACATCGCCATCTGCTTTCACGACCACTTTGGTCTTTTGAGCACTGGCACGTGCAGGGTAAGGAGCGTTGAACACTTCTTCGAGCTCTTCAAGGGTACGACCGCGCTAAAAGGAACCAAAGAAATTACCGTCAACGTTGGAGGCATGTAAGATGGAAACAGAGTATTGCATACCGTTTCGACACAGAAGAAGAACCAGAGGACGGAAGCACAAAGGTTCCATCCCACAAAGCTATTAGATGATCATCGGAAGGGGGTGAAAAATCAAATTTACACCAGGAACGGATCAACGTACACAAAGTAGTACTTCCATCCTAGATTCTTAAGGCCAACACTGTTCGCAAACGTGTTGATGAATCCAGCACAGTTTGAAATCAGAATGTGGACTAGGTAGGATAAATTAGGGTTTAGAAGTCCCGTTGAACAGATATAGACCGTCGTTAGACGACACTCACCAGCCATTCCCTTCGCTCGCATATCCTGCTTCATCACCCTTCATGAAATGGAGAAAACATTTAAGCGTAAGAATCAATAACAACATGATTGTTCTAAACACATACTCAGCACAATACAAGGCTTGCAACGGCGTATAAGTGAAACTGTAAGCGATACCAAACAAGAAGATGAACGTGATGGAAGCGTTGGCTCCGGAAATGTTGGTGTTTCCTGCTTCGCCGACTGTGATGGGGGGGAAGGAACGGTCAGTGTTTAATAAAGCAATAAAGACATCGCTAAAGGGTTAAGGCGAAGGAAGCGAAAGATGAATGGACGCACAGTTGGCAGACAACGCAGCAACAATTGAGAGTAGACACGCTAGAACAAAAGCACCGATGTACAGTCTGCGACGACGACCAATACGGTCTGTCACTGACGCGCCCTGTTGATGATGAAACGGATAAATTTAGATGGAGATTGAACGGGAGCATATTGTTAGACTTACTAGGAAAGCACCAAATGCCGAAAGAATGGAATTTGCAAAGTTACTGAAAGTATATTGTCAAGTTTATCACAAGCCTTAAAAAAACTTGGGGGGTTTGAACGTTCACATACTAAACGAGTTGTGTGTGGCTTGAAGTGACTCCGGCGTTTTTCATCATCGTAGGCAAGTAATAGGTGATGAGACCGTTGCCTGCGAGTTGTCCGTTTACACACTAAAGGAATAAAGATGAATGATGATATCATGAATAGAAGACACAGACATAAGCGTACCATCAATGTCAGGCATAGCATACGCCATCCTATATTAATGAAATGAGACACGCTAGTTTCCTGAGTTGCAAATCTCTCTACGCACTTCTGTTGGTGCTGCTAAAGAGCGGTCGGTAATCCCAGAACTGAATGGCAAGAATCCAGAACAGTAAGAGGAAAAACAACTAAATAAGTCAAAAATCATCTCACAGGTTCGAACCTCTTCGCCTCGATGGATTCTGCAAATTCGCGGAGTTGAAGCTGAGAGATGAAAGCAACGGAGCTTTGGTTGAGCCTGGAACGACTCGAGAACACCTAAGCAGACACACCTCAATAATCGCATTAGACTGTCCGTCATTACTATGATGGTTGATTAGAACTTTTCTAGCGTCTTCCATCCGTCCCTTTTGGACGAGCCATCTAGGAGATTCGGGGCAGAACCAGACACAAGACATAATAATCACCTGTGAGGGACCGGGTTAAGAAAGAAAGAAAGCAATGCCAAATGAGTCCATATGAACGTCATGGACGGATAGATAAAAGGAACACACAGGGGGAATGACTTGAAGAATCAACGGAAGCCTCCAAGCCCATGTCGAGTTCATCTTTTCAGTACCGACCATTGCACCAGTTGCAGGGATACTTCCTATGAAAAAGCATCTAAGAGAAAAACACAAAACGTAAGTTACTATCAAAGCAACTGAATAATACGACACTGGGTGGACATGACGAACGAGTTATAGAGTGCACCGAGTCGACCTCTCCACTGAGGAGGAGATAACTCTGTGACCCAAGTCGGGGCAGCGGTCGTCGAGATCGATATACCAAAACCTAACAGGAACTATATAACGCATGACAGAATCAGTCCGTGTTTTTTGCTGACTGTGAAGTGAAAAATTTTAAACCGTATACGTACCCGTCCTCCCAGAAACATGCCACGGCCTTGTGCTGCAGCGATGATTGAAGACCCGATCAGAATGAAGAAACCACCCTACATGAAACGCATATATCAATTAGTTATAGGTCGTGTGATCTAAGTACAGGGAGAGTTTTTTACTTACTCCGAACATGCCGCCTCGTCGTCCAAACTGGGTAGAATGGAACGCCATAGAACCACACACATCAGAAGACCATTCAGTTGAAGGTATGGATCCATCAGGAACGACGTACGAGATCCGTTATGGGTCCTGCGAAGAAAGATCCGACACAGTTACCGACGACACTGGAAGATGAAGATGTTTAACTAGCAGTAGCACACAAGTGAGTGTATGGTAACGCACTAAATCATGAAAACAATTCCAGTCGACTCTCCAACTGTGTCATAATGGAACTAAAAAAACCCAGAATAAGTAAGGAGGGTGCGGGAAGAATTCAATGGTCAGTTGGTCACGTACGTAGTTCAAGTATTGATCCATTGCATTGATTCCGCCCATCAGACTTCCGTCAAACCCAGAGGATACGGCATTCAAGAACCCGACCATGACAATAAAGTAGAGCTAAGCGTTGAAGGGAAGGGGGTTGGCTCAGAACAAGGACCGCCTACAATGCCATTCCGAAACGACGGGAGGAGGATTGTTTTACGCACCTTCAAAGCCCTCGAACTCCACGGATCCAACTTAGTGCTGGCCAAGGCCTGTTCATATTCGCTATTATACACCGCCTCGATCTTCGCATCCTCTCCTAGGTCTGGGACAGTAGGGGATCCAATCGTGGATAGCTTGTAATCCTCGTCTGAAGCCCTCGAGGTCTCGTCACGCTTTTGAATGCTTGACATCCTTGTGTGAATCCTTCTGTACGAAAAGAACCTGAAGCGCGACACAGAGGAGAGGGACCTCTTACTCTTGAGAACGGGAGGGAGGAGCAAAAGTTTACATATGGAGCACCTCCACTTTTATATGTGTCAGGATTTTTTTGGTTCGGGATATGGGGATTGAAGGCCTCCAATTACCCCTGGGGTAATTTGCATTGATAAGGGTCTTATCTGAATAGAGACGGCCCGGGCAGCAATTTTTTGCAGGTGGACCCCGATAAGACTAGTACTAGTGTGTAACAAGACGAAGCATCATGTCAGAAAAAAATAGGTCCACTGTACTGACCTAGACGCCTTCAAAAAAACTAAGATTTTCAGCTCGTTAACGAGCAGAGGATGGTTCAGTTTGGTCTCGTGACGTTTACTTCCAGTCAAAACACGTTAACTTGAGGTACTCCGAGCGCATAGGTGACTACTGTCGGCTCGGAAAAGCCGCAGACAGGTACGCTCGGAAGACACTTCCGCTACTGCTAGTAGCCTAGTTATCGAGTTTTGGAACAGCCGGACCGTCGATATCGCGAAGTGGGGGGAAAAAATACCCAGCAAAAACATGGCAAAAACATGGCATTAGGATTGTACAGCAAAGACGATACACAGCACAACATTTAGAACCGCTCCATATATATGACCGTTAAATAGCACGCAGTTAAAGAGTAAGGTTGTACTCGTATTCGCTGGCAGTGCTCTGCGCCATCCAAAGGACGACCGCAGAGACCATGAGAAGTATGTTTTGAGAGAGATTGGCGTAGCCATAGTACTTGAACATATCCGCGTAGTGACTGAGCATATATTTAAGAACAAGAATTGCCTGGGAGATATGGAATGAGTAAGAGTGTAGGAGAGAAAACCCGTACAACGCACAGCACTTCCAGCCAAACCTCCTGCTATCATGGCAAATCCAATAAAAAGGAACAATCTCGCCCTCCAAACAGCGTTAGCGTCTCCATATCCTTCTTCCCCCTTCACTCTGTCCTTGTCAATTAGGTTGATGATCAGATATCCAAGCAGCGAGAAGATGCAGGGTAGCCAGTCGACGAATGATACGTGTACCGGTGGATCACTGCCCCAGGGAACATGAGCATGGGCAGAGAGGATAGCAGCGTCTAAAAAGACCCAGTTCGCTAAAGCAAACTGTTCATAATTAGTAAAGCTCTTTCCTGCTCCAGAGTTTACTTCTACGCACCAGACCACCAGCAAAATACACCCCAATCGTTCTACGATATTTTCCGAGGGTAAGGTTAGGAAACGGGTTAATACAGACCCTCCTGGGGTCATAATCTGCGCGTGGTAGAGACATTATGTCCACTAGACGAGTTTTTCGTCCGTCAGCGGTGTGTAGCTGTGGTGGTAAGAAAAGGCACCTACGGGTCACATTGTCCTCGTTGACACTAGCCTGACTCACGTGAGAATTTTCTTCCTGTCCCTCATCCTCCTCCTCATGCACCTCCACCTCCACCGTCACTGCCACCTCTATCGGTCCACTATGAACGGACGCATTCGAATCTCGTCTGAAAATTGACATAGAAGACACTGAAGGATGTAGTCAAGATGCCAGACCCCAACAGGGTTGACCCACATACTGCGGTCGTAAGCCTTCCAGCTGTTCATCGAACTCTAAATTCTGTTGGATCTGTTCGTCAGTGGCGTATCGGGGGCAGCTGATCATTTCGCAAAACAGATTTATGGCAGGATGCCTTCATTAGATGCTACTCTCAGGAGCTCGAAAGTTCAGTTGACATGAAGTTCACCCAATAGTTGCACCACTTTCAATTGTCAAGTTTCTGCCTTACTGTCACTGAAGACAAAGTAAAAAAGTGATCCGAATACTAGTACTGGAACATGCCATGTGCTCACATTTATGGCAATCGAGAGTCAGATGCCTCCGAGCTGGCGGCTCGCGTACACCAGATGTTTCTCCGTATGCTCGGCCTCTCAAGCAAGTCTATCACCACACCTCTATTCACAGGGGCTGGTCTTCGTCCAATCTGAACACGTCGTGCGTTACTTGCCTTATCATACTTCAAATATCTTGTTCAGCTCCCCCATGGTCACTGTGCCCGTACTGCCATGGAATCATCATTCACTCTTCGAGAGAATAGCTCTCCCTCATGAGTATCCGACCTCGATCCCGTGATACGCCGGCTGCCTGGGTAATGATGTCCGTCGTCTGTTCCTGCCTCGCCGACATATGCGCGTTGATTATAGCTGGGTTGATGAAAGAGATTTAGAGCCTTTCAAGTGCGCTTCTCTTGTCGGAAATCAACTCTTTTTCGTCGTCTCATCCCTGCTTCGTGGCAGGATTAGAACCAACGAATCCGAATAGTGACGAGAGACCATCCTCCCCGGTGCTCAGATTTCGGCACTACTTACATCGTGTCAAGAATCATAGCCATCACCGTTCTCTGACCCGTCTCCTGGCTGTAAATGTATCTCTCTCCACTTCCCGCTGCTCGCCAACGTGGACTTGAAACAGTGCCGTCTGTGCAAGTCTAATTTTGAGACACCGGAACATGTTATGCTAAGCTGTAGAAGTGTACCGGGGATTGTGGTACTACGTAGAGCGTTCCTGCTGTCTACCCACCTGGATCCCGATGCACAACGCTCTTTGAGTCCCTGATTTGTCATGGGACCTGGTACCAGTTACAGCAAAATTTCTCAATGATTGCCTGACTGACTGGAAGGATACCTGCGACATTCCTCATATTGACGAGTGCTATGAGGACGAACGCTAGTTGCGGAGTTGCGTAATCTACCTTCCTACCAGAAGATCACTGTTGTTTACAAAAAATGTCTGTGTCAGGGAGTTCCGGGTTCAAGACCTGGAGCCGTAGGGCTCTAAAATATCATTCCAGGTAAAACTCTTATGCCGGGTTACTACAGAGTGAAGGACATGGGGACCTGCCGCGTATAACTAACTAACTAACTACCTTTGATGTCCTGGTCCTGAAAACCCTTAACTGCTTTATTCCAGATTTTTCTTGGCAAGGGTCAGAATGTCGTGTCTTGCACATCCTGGCCTGTAGCAGTTTTCTAGATCCGCCGTCCCCTACAGTTGGCAGTTGCACTGCACTGTTTTGTATTTGTTATAACTGGAAGGTGTAACCTAGACGTCATGATCCTCGTACACACTCTGGAGTACAAGGTTTGTCATTCTCTACATGGACTTGATGCCTATTCAGCCCGAAATTTATATGATCTCCCGTAAGTACACAGGCGGTATTAGGTTTAATTTACCAAATCACTACGTAGTTCTGCGAATATCTTACATACTGTGTTTACAGCTTACTCACAGTATTAGACCTCGTAAGAACATGTAGAAAATCGGAATTCATATCCGAAGAAAGCACGGCAAATACTCCAGTTCTGTCTCCAAACGCATGATTGCTATTGCCGAGACTTAGAGTCAGTGCATCAGCAGGCATAGAGACCACACTGGTCCTCAGTCTCGCATCAAGCTCCATGGGTTCATTCGAGATCATACATCTAATATGCTGACTGGTATTCTACTGCTCTCCAGTCTATCTAAACCTTGTTAGTTCATCTGCAAAGCAGAAAAAAGGAATTAAACCTGAATCCTGTGCATGGTTATCCCAGTCTAGCCTGTTCTTGCAGTTTCCATAATGTACATTAATGTCTGGGGTGATAAAAGATGGTATTTTACCTTTTCAAAAAAAATTTCATAATTTTCTGTTGCACATCAATGCTGTCTATCAAGATTTAATCTTACATCCAAGGCATCATGCATGACAGTTTGTCCCATCTACCGGTGAAACTCATGGTTTTACTTTGTCATACATAGTTACGGATCCTAGGACTCTGGGCCTTGAGCTGAGAGTTCCTTCAACATGGTCATTTTTCTGTAAACGACGACGAAATTCCCGGTGTACGTGAGTTGCAAGTGAGGCGACTAACTCTCGACTGTCGTGAACCTTCAACTTGGCCCAAATGGAGTCTGCGTGTCTGTTCCGGCTTTTAGAAAACAGAACGGATCCGGTTAATCGGTCAAGCTGCGAGGTGACCGTCAACAAACACCTACTGAAACCTCTGTACAGACTTATGTATCCTCCCGCAATCAGACGGATGGGTCAAGCATCCAGTGGCTATTTGTACTGTGGCAAGGGTACATTAATACATAGTAGCCGACAATATATGGCAACATACTTGTTTTTGATAGTTCATTGGTGCCTTCAAACATCGAGCACCCTGCTTTCGTTGACTGGTTTCTGAGTATGTGTACAGCAACAGCTACACAACGATCGGTACCGTTTTCTCTTACGGATCGTCGCAAGACTCGATATGAAACTCCGGATGATCTTTCGCCGGATTGTTGTGGCTACACAGGGTTTTTCATAAAGATGAGTTTCTGTTTACCTATTTTTGCTAGCCAAAGTCTTCTTAGGTCTACGACTAGCTATGGGAGAGACCTACTGCTCGTGTTGCCCTCACTATATTCCGAAACGAGTCGAGCGCAATGGGCGCTGTGTTGGACCCTTAAGACATTCATTACTAGGTCTAGTAACAAATATCAACAAACTTAACAGCTTTCTCAGTGACAGATCTTCGCGCAAAACCCTCAGATACATAGTATCGGTCAGAGTTCTTGAACAGTCAATAGAGGAAGAACGGATAAATTTTGTCGTTTGTAGGTATGAGAGTTTGATGCCTAGGAAAGACTTATATTAAGTCCAATTCTCAGCGGTAAATCATGCGTGTGCGGAGCCACATTCCTCCGCCGCATTGAACTGTCCGCAAATCTTCGAGTGTTTATTCATACAATTACGAGTTACCTGCACCTATTTGACGTCGGATATCTGACCGAGGTGTCGTGGGTGAGGGAGACTCTGGTCTCTATCGCAAAAACGTTTACTTGCCGAAGGTGACAATATTGAAGGAGTTCTGATGATTAAATTGAGACAGAATCTTTGGCGGATATGAAGTGAAGAAATACGGCCAGATAACCGCACATTCTCAACGCTACTAGCGACGTAAATTCTGGTCCAACTTCACGATATACATATGCTCTCATTCGGGTCTTCTTTTCTTGCGTAGTGTCCGAATGGTGTCTTTCTCGAACGCTGCCAGCGATCGATATTCTGGTCCAACTTCACAATATACATATGCTCTCGTTCGTGTCTTCTTTTCTTGCGTAGTATCCGAAAAATTGTGTCTTTCTCTCTACTTGAATTTACTTGACAGTCAGCTCCACTTCTAAAAGTCTTCTAAGAATGATCTGATCCAAGAGATTCAAAAAACAAATTGAAGCGAACCAATTGTGTTCGTTTACGACAATGCATAGTTGTGGCTCGGTACAGGGTCCACCTACTTGCTACACCGCAGTATCGGTGGTTTCAAGCTAAAACTCATAGTTTACTAGTCGACAGAAAAGGAAAAACCGCTGTTTGACAAATGTTTTGGTTCAACTGGTTGAAATTACTCGGCCAAACTCAAAAATACCGGTCATCTGATCGGATCTCTTCAGACCCACTACTCAAACTTTCCTCATGTCTCCTTGGTGCTATACTGATCAGAGTGGTGTACCCGTCTATCATTCAACATTGGGGCTCATTGGGAATATTCTCCGATCATTTCGTGTGTGAATTTTTGTCCTGACCAAAACTCAACTGGAACCAGGGCCACAGTTGAATTCAAGTCAACAAACCCGCCTGCTTAAAACCATCTGCCGTTCTATCAGGTGTGAAAATAATTACGTTCCAAGTTCGTGTATTAACTGCGCTTCTGGGTGTGTCACATCCTGGTAGCGCCACCCAAAGACGCCTTTTTTTCCTTAAACAATGATGCCACTCGATACATTCGGAATTCCGCTCTTGACAAGTCTTTACAGAACCCGAATAATACATTGCCTTCAGCACGAGTTAGGGTGGTCACTGTTGCGTGATCAGAAGAGAGATTATCCGATGGTATTTGAGTTCAATACAGATTAATCAGGACCTGAGGTGACGCACCAGACTGCATCTTTAATATGTTTTCGGAACTAATCCTCGAACTGAAGTGGCTGGATGCCATACGTGAGATAGTACCCTCAACCCTGATCGAATCTATTAAAAAAAAGGTTTACAGACCAAATGTTCAACGTTGTCAACCTGCGTACTCCATCGTTGTTAGTGGATGGAACATCATCATATACAGATTAAATTCAGTAATCAATTCGTTTGACGTACACCTCATGTTCCATGTAGCAAATTCTGTGCTCAAAAAAAGTGCTCCAAGGTTCGTCTTCCTCAACCTACTTCCAGTTCTTTAATCAGGTGAACAGAGTCGGCCTGATACCCTGAACCCTACATCACTCATTGAACTCACTAATGACGTGCCTGTTCAGAGCGAGTCACCTTGCCGCTCTTGCATCGTAAACACTCGAATCCAAATTGCAAGTCTACCATATACTTATTCAAAAGTGGATATTTAATCCAGATGTAGATCCTTACACGTTTTTGAACTTTTAGAATGTGGAGTTTTGTAGCGATCTCCAATCGGCCAGAGTTGCGAGCGGACTATAAGAAAAAATCGTCTTTTCGTCCATGACCGACGTCCAAACCGAAGCCTTTGACTTTCCCGGCCCGGTAACGGTTGATGAAGTGAAGTGGGCCACCGCAAGCGTGGCAAGTACAAAGTACGAAGCCTGGAACGGGCAAAATTCTCATGTAAAGCGGATTTCTCCGTACTTGCCACGCTTGCGGTGGCTCACTTCACTCCATTGTCAAAGCTATAGAAATTATGTTCTATGACATTGTTACCCCGCTCAGATTCCTTTTTTATCGTCTGGGAACAGTGCTCAACATCGAAAGATAATATTACTCGGTGTCGTTTTTCAGCAGCGGAGTCGAAGACTGTGCCACATAACCGTGAAATTCCCCTCCAGATCCTTCTATTTCCTACTTACTCTTTTTGTACTTCCACTGTCCAGGACTTTAAGATCCACTTTCCGTTTGGAGTCCTTTGAACGTTCCTATTTGAGAGCCTACTAAGACGCTGTTGAGGTTACAAATCTATTATCCTACTTATTCTCCCGCAACTTTGGAGATCGGTCATACTTCAGACGTGAGAAACTCTGAGAGCATATGGGCACTAAAGTAGTAGTCTCGGATGGCTTTGTATGAAGGTGAGAGTAGCGGCAAGCACCACAAATCCTGCTATACAAGAATATTTTTTGGGACCAAACCATTCCTCGGGGATTGGCCTTCCGCGAATCGTTTATTTTGTGAATATGTTACGCCAAGCGTGATACTGATTTTTTGAGTCATATTCTCGCCTTAATCCGACTCGGATGATCTGCTTATTACTAATTGGGCGTGAGTACCTCCGACATACGAAGTCCATTGATGTTGTCATCGGGGAGAAGCTGAGAGCAGAAGAGTGTCAGTGTTCTATCTTTAATCCTTGAAACTTCGAAAGATTTGGGCTATCAGCGAGCCCTAGCTGATGGGTACTTGGTATTCTCAATACAATTACGAGGGCTTATTCAAATCTTGCCCCTGAACCTTTATTCCGAATCAAGAGGGAATTCCAGGATTATATGGAAACGTACTTGTTGGATTCGCACTTGCGTAATCAACGTCGATGATTACCGGTTACATCAAGATATTGAAGAATCATCATGAAAGTAAAGAATGACTTGATTGGGATTGTTCAAACTATTGATACAATTTATTTGCCTATCACCGCCACGTCTAGCGGGTGATGATGACCACGCAGAAAGCCTAGCAGGTCTGGACTGTAGACAGACCTAACTCAGACCCTGCTAGCTCTGAGCAAGGCTGTATATATCGGGAGGGTATTATGTATAGACCCATACCGAAAAAAAAAACAAGAAAAACAAATGTCGGGAAAAGGGAAAACTATCGTGGGCGCTTAGCGTTTTAAGCGTGATGACCAATCAGGGGGATTCCCGCGTCAGGACAACACGACCAAACTTCTTTCACTCCCATCATCTCGAACCTATGTATTCCAGAGTACAGTATACAAAACTCTCGTACGGGCATTACTTCAAGTTTCTCGGGAAGCGTACAGGTCTACATTTCTCGATGTCAAACAAAGGGTAGTCCATCATCACCCAAAACGGTCATTCTTCACCTTCAATGATGGTCATTATTAATGGCGCATCAAAAGTGTCGGAGCAAACATACGGATCACGACTCACTCTTGCTCATAGCAAATTATTAAAGATTAACCTACCATGCGAGTAACAGTGGTCAGTACTCACCGTTGAATACACGCCTACGAGGTTACGATAGTAATAACCGACGGATTCGCGAATTTCCAAGAAACTTCCGAAAAGAGGTCCTTTACTCTCTAAAGAGTAGTGAACGGCTTCCCTACTAATTGTGGTTAAACAAGCCCTGTTCCCGTTCAAACGAAACACGCTGGTATTATACTAGTGATGTCACAAGGGGTATACTTGGGCTTACCGTCTGGACGGCCATGGAAAGTAAGTGCGTTTCGGTTCTAGGAATTCAACATCGTTACGTGTGGGGAGTTTTGACCGTAGACGACCTCGGAGCCACTGAATTAATTCGTTCATCTAAGCTTTCTTTGCCTGGGTCACTGAAACCCGTGAGCATAAACGGGAACAACTCTCCTGGCATATAAAAAGTCGAGACGAAAGTGGGGGTTTTTTCCAAAGCGTTCAAACGCAAAATCAAGAAGAGTTGCAGACGTTGGCGTTCGCCATCTCTCGAACCGCTTCTCTAAAGTTTCAAGAATACAAAAATCCAGGACCCTCGTCGTTGAAATGTCGAAACCTGCTTCAGGACGTGCACCCAAAGGCTCTGCTTGTTTGGTTTGTAGGTCAGTATTTTTCTCTTCGAGCCATGCATTATAAATGACTTATGGTATTTTGTGCGCAGACAAAAGAAATCGGTACAGGTCTTTGACTTCAAAAAAACAGAATTGATCTGACTGTGGTCGTCCTACTACTACTAGAAATGCGATGGGGTCCGCCCAATTTGTGGACCCTGCAATGCGTCGGGGCATAATTGCAGATATTCAGACGGTAGCCCGTCCGAAGACCAAATGCTACAAGAAGAAATAGCGCTGCTCGAGAGTCGACTTGAGCAACTCCAGAATCCAGCTGGATCATCCAGGTCGATGTCGTTGCACAGCCCGTACCAGGCATCGGTCAAGCGCGAGAGCCCGCCCTTGCAGGTAAGAAATGATATAGTGATATCAATCGACTTTTTTCTGATTCGTTGATCACTCAAAAAAATGATAATTAAAAAAGCTCTCACCAGATACACAACGAAACCTGTTAGTCTTTTCTATCTATCACTATTTTGTAGATGTGACTCACCCAGGAACAATATACCTAGGTTTCGCTCATTCATGCCCTATGCTTCTGATTTTGGCTTTCTCTTGGATTTCAACCGTCTTTCCAACACAGTCTCTGCTAACCAAGGGCAAATCGCTCCTTCTCTCCTCAGCACAATCTACCTGTTCGGCTCTTACCTTTCTCCCTCAAACGAAATGTCCAATATGCAGCCCGCTTTTCTTTCTCGCGCGATTCACGATGCTGTGCAAGGATTTTCATTGTCCGACCCACAGCGCGTATTGCACTGCATTCAGGCCGAGTGTCTTCTCGCCCAGTATCTTTTCACCCAAGGCCGTATACTCGAGGGTAAATACCGTATAAGCACAGCAGTTTCGATCGTTCTCGGTTCTGGATTCCACAAAATCCGTTCGGCAGAGCAGCTCCATTGGTCTTCGCACGCTTCTACCGCAAATTTGGGAGTTGGTGTCAATGCACTTCCGCCTCCAAGGGACTATGTCGAAGAAGGAGAGAGGATTAATGCGCTTTGGACGGTGCTTATCCTGAACCACTGTTGGACAGCTGCAGATGGATCGCCATCTAACATCTCTTATGACGTACCGGAGTCGAGAATCGATGCTCCCTGGCCGTTGGACACGGGGAGTTATGCGCAGGTTAGTCGATCCCATTCTCTCAGATTTTCCAGACGGAATTAACAGATCATAATAACGGTGGCACCCTCTAGACCCCGTTACCGGATAACGTTAGAGGAAGCAGTACAATCCAGAACTTCCTGGCTAATAATCGTGATACCGGCTACTCCTTGCTCGCGTTACATGCAAAAGCCGCTATTTTGTTTGAACAGGCGTCTCTTATACTTCGACAATATAAACCCAGTAAGTCCTTGGTATTTCTTGTGGTGATCCAATGGCTCATATGTTTTAAAAGATATGAGTCTCCAAGATGCCACCCGCTTCCAATCCAAGTTCACCAAAATCGACAATGTAATTCGACGTTTCAAGTCGGAACTTCCACCAATTCCTAGTGCTGCGGATATCCAACAAGCCCAATCCCCTTCAGACGCGCGTAGCACCGCTCGTCGTTTGCTCATTGCACATACTCTGGCATCCGTCGCGTCAATCCAATTACACTACACTTTCGCCAACAAAGACCCGGGCTCCCAATCTCAAATTCTGTTGGCGGCCCAAAACGTCGTCAACGTGACTCAAGCCGCGAACTTGGAAGATTTTCCATTTATAGATCCTATCATGGGAGTGAGTCGTCTCCCCTTCTTCCCCATCAAGAGATCGGGGGAGTTAAAAGAACTCATCTGACTGATCGTATTTTTAATCTCGACATATCTTTCATGCGCAATAGACTCTATGGATCGCAACCGTTAAAGTGTTCACAGACGAGATCACCCGCAGACGTTCCGGAAGCGCGTCTCGTTCTTCCTCGAGAATGTCCCCTCAAGATCTGATGACCGCTGTCGAAGCGATTCTTTCGGCAATGGGTATTTTCGCGCCACGGTCCTCGCTTATGAGTGAGTTCGCATGCACATCTTCCAGTTTAAGTTTCGCTTTCAGACTATACCATTCTCGTCCTGGATACACTTTTCTTTGTTTTCCTGATTTGTACATCTTCTGTGGTCGACGTGTGCGTCTTAAATCTCACGACGCACTCATTGTTACCCTCATTTTTTTCACTTTTCTCATCTTTCTCTTCGTTTGCCTACTTCGGCTCTCTGCTTGCCATGCATACTGAAAAAATCATCACCCTAGATGCACAACTTGCCCAGGTCAGACAAGTATACGCTACGGCTATGCAGTAACTCTTCCAAGATTGCCGATAGTCATTAAACCAACCCCAACTAGATCTTTTTCTTCTTCTTTCATCCATATACGCGTGTATTTCTAAACTCTCCTCGACAACCCCTTTTTCATTTTTCTTCTTCTCTGATTCCTTCTTCTTTCAATCTCAACTCAATCCCTTTCCACAATTTTCCTGCGATACTCCGCTTTCTGTCCCGTCATCAAACAACTCGTACTATCAAGCATCATGAATCCAAACAAAGTTCCTATAAAATGTTTCTCACTATCATGCAATCCCCCCTTCTCGTTCACCTAGATAGCTTTAAATATGTTTTTTTGCCTGCCTTGATACTTGCCAAGTTTTGTCCTCGTGCCCCACCCCAAGTCGTTCAACCGCTTTTTATTCATAGACGTCCAGCAGTCTTTGGCGTCATGTCGACGTCATTTTGTGCTTCTTTAGATCCAGGGCCCGTTTTCGAATTCTTGTATCGTGTTTTTGTCTTTTCCTGTTTCTGTCTTCATCTCATCTTGCCTAGATTGATTGAGTAGTTCAGTGCGCTTCGCGCGTGCAAGGCCTCCTTAATTAAAACTCTCGTAAAAACTATCATATCTTTTTCTTGACATATCAATTAAAGAACCGAGCTTTCATAAACCAAATGTCAATAGATAGAATTCACTCTTTCTTTCATGTTTTTGATAACACTGATACGCAGCAGTCGGACGTTTCTGAGTAAGTTATGATTGATCCCTTCCCCCCTTTGAAGTCATAACATTCCACGGTAAACGTTCTAGGGTGTGTTCCAAGTCTGACTTATGAGCGAAATAAGGAAATTATGACGACGTTAGAGGGAGAAGAGATGTGTGTGTATACCGCATGTAAGTACGACATCCCTTTACCCGCGAAACGCCTCAAACCTTCCTTGCGGAGGGAAAGAAGGAAGAGGGCAAAACACGAGTTTTTTTATCCAGATAGGTAAAAAAGTCGTAAAGACGACCGTGACGGCCTTGAGGCTCCTTTCTTTTTCGATTTGAGGGGACGCACATCTCCAGAGAATAATAGGTACCGATTATAAAGGACCAATTAGCAGAAATGGGGTGAACCCAAACTCAGCGACACTCAGGTTAAATAGCAATAACATTGATTTATCGCTGGTTCGGGCTGATGATCTCAGCAACCCAATCAATTGTTTCTCATGCGCTTTTTTGTTCTTTCTTTTGTCTAGATGTCGGGATAGCTAGGGCTTATCTAAACAAGATGCCCTTTTGACCGATTTGGGCTTGGTACTCTTACTGATGACTCGTTTTTTCATCTACATACTTGCACAGCGTTTAATGTGCTTGGCAAAAAGAACCGTTCATTATGTCTCCCTCCGTAACCCTTTTTTGGAAACTTAACTTGTCATGACTCCTTCCTGTCAAACGTGAAAAGAAAATTTTTGACAGCTAGCTTGGGAAGAACGTCACAGCACTATTTGCAGTTGTAACATCACTTTGAAGTCAAAAAGAAATCGTATTCATAGCATATACATAACTTATTCTGGGATGAGCGCACGATAAGGTTCTTCGGAAAATGAGGCTTTTTCGTTACCAAGAAGCTATGTATAGGATGCGAGTCAAAGAATCTCGAGCTTTTTATATACCGATATCATCATCGACGGGATAGTGATGTGTGTGTTGGAAATTTTCAGAGAAAAAATGTAATAATAGGTCACGAGCCGTCATAAACGGCCATGATGGCCGAATGGTCATATACATAAACCCATCCAACGAGCGGAAAGAAATTTCATGGTAGTCTTCAAAGCAAGCTTGTATTTCTCCTAAATAGGTAGAATATGTCTCGTACATGTATATAAATTGTATACTACCAAGCTTGAGGATACAAGACGAAGTGACTCCTCAAGTGTATGTCATATAAAACCGCTCACGAGCGGAAAGAAATTTCTCGGTAGTCTTCAAAGCACTTGTATTTCTCCTAAGTAGGTAGAATTTGCAGTCTCGTACATGTATGTAAATTGTATACTACCAAGCTTAAGGATACAAGATGAAATGGCTTCTCGAATGTATATGTATGTCATCTATGAAACCGGCCCACGAGCGGAAAGAAATTTCTTATGAATCCATGATAGTCTCCACAGACACTTGTATTTCTCCTAAGTAAGTAGAATATACAGTCTCGTACATGTGTACTTATAAATTGTACATCACCAAGGGTACAAAACGAGGTGGCTTTTCGAGTGTATGTCATATAAAATCGGCCCACGAGCGGAAAGAAATTTCTTATGATAGTCTCCAAAAACACTTGTATTTCTCCTAAGTAAGTAGAATATCATCAGTCTCGTACATGTATATTACCAAGGATACAAGAAACGAACTTCTCGAGCGTATATATGCAAAAAAGAAAAGACCCTTGTACACTGACGACCATTAATTTGGCTATAAAACACCGAGCGGCAACTCAAGTAATAGTATACAGTCACGTACTTGTGATGGGAGAGGTCATATGGTTCTTTTAGGACATCAATAAGGCCGAAATCAAAAGAAAAAAAGTTCCGACGTAAAAAAAGTATTTTGTTGAAAAGCTGGATGCAATTATTCCGCGCGAAAATGCGCGCGTTTCTCCGTCCCGCGTCAGGTATATACACGTAACCGTTAGGGGGCCTTCTTCGTTATTTATGACAAATCGATCTGGGGAGGTAATCAAGAGCATGTATACGTTATAAGCATAGTTGTCTGACTCGTTAAAGAGAAAAAAAGCTTTTTTGGGGGGGATTTCCGACAAAGGAGAAAGGGTCACCAGCATTGTCTCGCTGCTTTGTGAGTGCAGTCCTTTTACGGAGTCAGTTACTATCCAACCTCTTTTTTTTTCAAGGGGAGGGGGTTTATATTTCCGACTGATCGCACGGTATTACTATTAAAAACAGGGTACATTCTATGTAGATTTCAGGCCATACGCACGAGGCGAGAGGGGGAGAAATCTGCAGATCAATCACATCATCAATTCGCCCAGGAACTTCATTTTCTTGCGCCGTCTCAATTTTTACGAAGTTGTTTCACTCTCCGACAAGGAGGAAAATCAAAGTCCGAACTGCGGAGCTTCAACGAGCCCAGCCCTAAGTTAGGAGTAATCTGTTATGGATCGGTCAATCTTGGATCAAGATCCATACACCGGGATTTGGTCTGAAGGTATAAAGGATTGGTCCTCCTAGCGCAACAATTAACAATTTCACCCTCACGTCCTTTCCTCTCCCCCTTTTCCACCTTATCTTCATTTTATACCTTTTTCCTCGTCGTCAAACATGGTCAGTGGTCCTTTTCGATTCCCGACTTTGAAGGGTATTGCAATTGGCATGCTGACCCCTCGGACGACTGATATACAGGGTGTCACAATCGAGTCTTTGAGACCTGGCGATGGTGTACACTTCCCTCAGAAAGGCGGTAAGTCTGGAGGTGACTGTGTTGAGCAATCCCGTTGATTGGATACGCTACAGATAGAGTCGCAATACACTATGTGGGCACCCTCATGGACGGCAAAAAGTTTGACTCGAGCCGCGATCGGTGAGTGCAGGGTCGGTCAGAACTTCTTGAGCACGTTGAGCCTGACCAAAATCGCATCCTATCTTCTCCTCATTTTCAATGCTCTTCTTCGCCCCAACGGTCTATTCCTTCCCATTACTCATATCCGATTCTTCCGGGGTTCTCTTCCTCCCTATCGTCACTCCTGTGCATAATCGCTTCTCCACTTTCTTATAGAGGCTCCCCATTCGTTACGGAAATTGGTATAGGAAAAGTCATTAGAGGTTGGGACGAAGGTGAGTTGTCAAACGGCTTATCAGGACCCAGTTGCGGGCGTTAACAAGCTCCGAACACACTCTATACCACTTTCTTCATATCTCTCCATGCCACATGTCGTTTTTCTGTTGTAGGAGTTGTCAGACTCTCCATCGGTCAACGAGCTCTATTGATTTGTACTCCAGATTACGTGCGTGGTTTAATTCTCTTAGGCTTTACTCTGATTCCTAACTTCTTCTTCCTTTTTATACCATTGATAACATCCACTTTGGGGGTCTCACAGGCTTACGGCGTCCGAGGTTTTCCACCTGTCATCCCGCCCAACGCTGTACTCAGATTCGAGGTCGAACTCATTAAAATCAACTAAATTAAACCAAAACCGTCAAATCTATATTCATTTGACTGGCTTTGGTTTAGTCAGGCCCCCACGTCCCCCTTTCAACAGTTCCTACCTCCTACCTCCATTTGCACCTCCAAAAAAGAGCCTTTAATGGACTCGTCTCACGTTTTGACATCTTCATCTTCATTTCATTCTTCCCTTTGGCTTTCAAATTTCCGCTTGGTCCCTCTCGGTTTCTCAGACACTCGAAGTTTTTCCCCTTTGGTTTACCTTGGGCTCCACAGTCGTCGTGTTGTTTAGAACGAGCAACAGCTACGGACATCTCCTCCATATACGTACATGGTCATGACCCCTACATTTGTTTACTAGTGTTGCTTCCTTTTCCTTTTCCTTTTCCTTTTGTCTTTTCATGTCTGTATGGCTCTTCCGATTTACAAGGCTTAAACATTTGTGACATTAATGTATGTATTCATTTGCTTTCTCTCTCCTTCTCTCTCGTCTCTCGTGCGCACATTTCATTCCTGTTTACTTGTCTTCCCACTCTTCTCTAGGTTCTCAGTTCTTTTCTGTAATACATACCCTTTGTACAGTCCACCTTCATACCTTTTTTTTTTTTACTCATGATCACAACCTTCACACACACACACACACACACATATACATTTTTCAACGACCATGGACAATGACTTGCCACGGCCGTTACCATTCCTCGGCTTTTGCTTTCTCTTCAAGTTCACTTTTTTTTTTTCTCATGTTTGTGGGACTATTTACTCAGGTTTTTCAATACTTTGGTCTGTGTGTTTGTAACATCTCGTTTTTCAGGGTTTTTATTTTTACATGTTTCCTCTGTTTGGTTTTTCAATGTCTCGATCGCAAAAAAAGTCACCCATTTTGACATTATTGTGACTTTGTTTAGACTTTGTGTTACTGAAATAGAACGCATTTATCTTCTATGCACGACTTCGTTTACTTCATTAAAATTCTCCATCACATCAAATTTGGAGGTCAAGAAGAAGTTCTTATGCACCCGAGTCAAAGAAGTATATAGACTGTAAGTTAGGTTTCGGTGACAGTAAATAAGTAACAGTAACAGTGAGTCCAAAAAAACGAGGAGGACGTCCGTCCGTGTATGAATCGGTATCTGGTATCTCCAAAGAGAGAAGAAGAAGAAGAAGAAAAGGACCCTTGACAAAAAAGATTATACCTTGACCCTTCCAAATAAAAAGAAAACTGACATTAATGACAAAACCTACACAAAGTAGTACATAGTAATCGACAGTGTTTCCTAGTTGGGTGTTTCCTAGTTGGGCGTTAACGTCCGAATAGAATCTCCTTCCTTGGCGTGGCATGTACATCCTTGTTTGAATGTTCCGAGTAAGAATTACTATTAACTAACTCAGCGCTGACTGTTACCTTCAAATGGGGTCTCATGATCAATGAGGATCTTGAAAAATCTTCAGATTGGTCTTAAACCTGACTGCAAGTACGTGCATCTGTTCCACAATATAGGTCTCGATCGAAGGGGTGTGTTGGATGTAAAATTGATTCGATCCAGAGCCTGAGGTTGGACACTGGGTCGGACCATTTAGATGGAAACCCTTTTCCCTCTCTTTTCTTCTACTGGAGTCTGGTAGTATACACTTCAAAGCTGTTCTTCCCCAAAAAGCTTGAAACTTGGAAAATTGCGAAACGTCAAAAAGACATAAAGACCAACACACACCTATATCTATCTATCTACAAAAACCCTAGATCCAAGGGGTTTATGACCCACGGAACCCACGGGGACATGGCTACGGGGTTTTTCTTTCCGATCTCAATCGCCATTGCCTCTCTCAAACGCTGGCAGTGGAAATGAAAAAACGGAACGGTATGAAAGGCCCGCCGGGGACAGGAATATACTATGTGTATCTGTGTATGTATGTATAACCGCGGGTTGCGGTGTGGATTTATGTATGTGTGTGTCAAAGTTCGAAGAAATCGGTCTAGAGAGTCGTGAATTGATTAGGTCTGTTGGAGGGCATTCAGAGTCACTACAACTTCCGGGAATGTGTGCTCTGTCTTTGTCACTATACCGATGAATGATATTAAGACTTGTATAAACTTAAAAAAAGAAAATATGTATTTGAAAAGTTATAACGTCCGACATTGTGTCCTTTTTTCCTTTTCTTTCTACCGTTCGATGCTTTTTTTTTTTGAATTCTCTTCACGGAGACATGGGTTGTTTCATTCCCGTCGGTTATTTCGGGAGAGGTCCACGAGTCAGGAGGACTTGAATAATGATTAAGGTAATCAAGAATAAGGTAAAGTGTAACTTGACTCTTTGCACAATTGAAAATAGTGGTTCTCGTCGCTTCAAAATGAGAAGCTCCAAATGTTATCTGAGTGATGTGGCAGCGAGAACTCCTTCCTGATGAAAAAGGGAAGTTTAGAACTGGAGCAACTTGAAGGTTAAGAACTTGAACAAAACCGATAAAACCGCAGCTCACATTAAGAAAAAGTTATGTTATACGTACATACATATATAGGTCTTATCAAGTCTGTACAGAGCGCGCGCGCGGAAGAAGCACTTGTTTAATCTCATGTAGCCTACTGCGAACGAAGAAAGGATCGTGTATGAAAAAAAAGAGTGAGAAGAAGAGCTTCCAAAGGCTTGATTATGATACCGGCATTCTAAATCTTAAATCTAATCTTACTGACACAACGGGTCAATGCTTCCCAATCAGCTTCATAAGAAAAAGAAACGTTACTTGCATATCGAGATTACTGAGAAGAGAAGTAGATCGGAGGCAATAAAAACAAAAACAAAAACGAAGACACCGAGATGACAGTATACAACACTTTTACGTGTAATGTGTCTCCTCCCGGCGAATGCCAGGAACTTTCACGAGGTCTGATTATCAGAACGAATCAGAAGCCTTGCCAGAGACTTTTGAAACATGAAAATACATACGAGACTGCTGCGTCAACAATGTTAAGTGGTGTCATTATTGCGAACAGCTGGAAAGTCGTGGTATCCTTGAAAGCTTGAGTCCGAGGCTTTGCCAACCGTTACTTAGTACAGTACCGGGGTTTAGCGAACCCAGGTCAAAGAATCATCAGAATAAAAAATACGAAGCGCGAGAGTCTAAGTATGTATTGAAAAAAGCGCGCTTATTACGCCTACCGGATAGTGTTGCAACGACTAAGCTAAAAGCCGCGGCTTTAGCTTAGCCGAGCCGAAAATTCATTAGTCGCTATAGATAATCGGCTCAGTGACTAAAAAATCACGGTGCGGCTACGACTAAGCTTTTAGTCGGCTTTAGCTGGCTCTAGCCATGGCTAATAAAATCAATATAATCCGGAATTATGTCGTACCTTTTGTCATATTTCATACCGGTTCACCGAGACTCTGCATCTCAAAATGAAGTGATATGGAGATTTTACTTCATAAAAAATTAACATTACGCAGTATTAGTGTTAAAACTGTTTAAATAATGGATTTGGTGATTTGCTTGTCCCAGATGCATGAAAATTTTTTTTTGAAAACCAGTCGACTAAAGCTGCGGCTCAAGCCTAGTCAGTCGCATTTTTAGCCGAGTCGCATTAGTCATTGGCTCAATTTTAGTCGAGGAAGTCGTAGCCGAGTACAAGCCGAGCCGAGCCGCGCCTAGCCTAGTCGTTGCAACACTACTACCGGAGCCGTTGCACTCTTACATCATTGCAAGGAAAAATATCAAGACTTAAAAGGTACCACTACCAAATGCTCAGGTGAAGTCTCGTTGAGGGATGTTGACTTCACAAAGAGACTATTATGTTTTGCCCCCGGAAAGCTTGATGCCAGGCCCTTCCAACCCTTCATGTTAGAACTCATGTTTTTTTGATGATAACCAGCTCCATTTGTACACTTCTTTGACCAGATCCCCATGGCCAAGTTGAACCCACAATTCATAGCTCGGCTCATGATCAGTCAAGAAACTAATCGTTGACTTCTTCTAGAATTAATCCCGGATAGATACAGATTGCAACACCGAGGAAAAGAGATAGGGTTATCGGAAACGTAAATTTTCCAAACTTCAATCTTCTTCAGAACGACAAATATGCTACTGTAAACGAGCCAAAAATAAATTCCGAAAGAATCATCATTTTTGGCCCTTTTCCGAACATTTGAACATGATATCAAGTTTTCGAATGTTGTTCAGTTGGCTCCGAAAGTTTGAAATTGGGATAGGACCGAAAGTTTTGTAAGGTCCCGAAACTTTCAAAGCGTGACATGTGACATGTTCAATTTTCCGAAACTTTCATTATCCAGTCCCGAAAGTTTGATCATTTAACCGAATGATACACCAAAGCTTCCACAAATATATATATTTTTGAAGTCTGCTAAGTAAATTGGTTAGCTAAGTGTTAATTAATAGATTTTATGTCCAGTTATGTCTTGTGGTGAATATTATGGTTTTGAGCTGCTCGGCACTCATTTATCACATCTCGTACTGTGGGATACTCTTTGGCACCATGTCTGCAAGTGTTTGGAATCTTTAAAGTCAAGGCACACATGGAGATAGGAAACAGCATGGGTAACCCATGGTTACTTTTGGGGGCTACCCATACCCATACCCCTTTTTGCAGGTATGGGTTTTTTTCCATGGGCACAATTAGTGGCAGATGGGTTATGGGTTACCCATGGATCTGTGGGTTTTGAACAATTTTTTAAGTATTTTCAGGCTACTCCCAGGCTCGAATCAATGGCCTAGTGGACTAAAACATTAATTTTGACAACTTAAAAAATAGGATTTCAAAGCTCTCTGGAGGGCTTGATGATTGTACATGGGTATTAAGTATGGGTATGGGTTTGCTCGGTGTCATGAACTCCTTCAAATCGCGATTTACTTATTTCCTTTTCTTTATCTTTAATCATTTCTTACTGCGAATAGTCACTCAAACCCCTATTCACGACTATTCGTAGATCGGTGATCACTTACTACTACATTTCCCGTTCTACCGTGATTGCGACAGGTCCTATGCAGTCGCGATCACCTATCGTGCAGTGGCCAATGGCTAAAGCACCTCTTTGACAGTTAGATTGATCGTACTCCTTACCTTATAGTATATAAACGGTAGTGTACATTGTAGATTCTTTACTCTAGTCTGATTAATAACCCAGAGGCTTATTCTCGCGATTCTCAAACCTTTCTCGTTGACGACTTACTCACGACTCGCGGAATCTAGGTCTTGACACTCGGGTTTGAAATTACATACCCATACCCACCATACCCATACCTGCAACCTGTGCTGTTCCCTACATGGAGACAACAATGTCAATATGTGGAGTGCAAGAAAAAGAGGCCATGGAACAAGGGACAAGCAATATTTGGTTTAATAGACTCCTCCTCCTCCTCCTCCTCCTCCGGCCCACCCTCCCACAATGATGGATGAATGCCGAGAAGCTCAACTGCATATAGGAAACCAAGTAATATTCACCATGAGACATAACTGGACATAAAATCAGTAAATTAACACTTAGCTACCCTATTTACTTAGCAGAATTCAAAAATATATATATTTGTGGAAGCTTTGGTGTATCATTTGGTGGAATGGTCAAACTTTCGGGACTGGATGATGAAAGTTTCGGAAAATTGAACATGTCACATGTCACGCTTTGAAACTTTCGGGATCTTACAAAACTTTCGGCCTTATCCAATTTCAAACTTTCGGGGCCAACTGAACAACATTCGGAAACTCAATATTATGTTCAAATGTTCGGAAAAGGGTCAAAAATGATGATTCTTTCGGATTTGATTTTTGGCTCATTTACAGTAGCATAGACAAAAGAAGTAAAAGAAGAGTGGTATCTCTAAACAGTTCGTTGGTCTAGATCTGTGTTCGAGAGCAAGACGGGATAACATATGTTTAACCTGATCGAACCGTGCTTGAACCTTGCCAAAATGAGCTGTAACTTCAAGTTTCGGAACTATGTGCTCACAGGAGAAAAAGTAGTATAGGTTCTACGTAAATTCAACGTTTGTGGGAATAGGAAAATGAGGTTGGACCGGAGTACTTGAGTGTACTTCCACCTGAGGAAAGGCCCGAACGAGAGGGTTTTGGCTTCAAAAAGATTTTATCCTCAGCATTACTGGCCAACGTGGGGATCGAACCCAAGACCTTCGCGTTATTAGCACGACGCTCTAACCAACTGAGCTAGTCGGCCATAAACTAAGGTATGTGTCATCCAATGTGACAAGAGTTAGTAGGACTGCTCGCAAAGAATCCTTTAGGTATTTCGAATACAAAATACAGTGCATAAAAAATCGGAGAAAGAAAGTAGGAGTATCTGGGGCATTGTCAACCCTGGTTCTTCTCTGTCCCTTGGCCCTCTGAGTTGAGCACATCAATCGTAGCAGTGAAAAGTTCACGCTTCATCTCGCAAATAGAAGTAGGAATAACGTTAAGATTTTCTGGCGAGTTCAAGATCTGTCGCATATTTTCGAGTACCTCCTCCGGACATTGTCCAATAGTCGATATACCCGCTTTTAGCAGAGTTCCAAGCACGGTGACCGGGTCCATGACAAAATCGATGCTGTAGCCTTCCGGAAGTTGTCCCATCTCTTTCACGCTTTCTGGCATAGGGACCTTCTCCAACTTTCCCGAATCGTTCATAGTGAACATGTAAGGAAGGTTTATCGCATTTTCGATATGGATGGGTAGAATGAAGTCCTCTCTTGTTAGAGGTCGGTTCAAGTTTGGATTGTCTGACGGAGGTCTGACATTAGTACTGTAAGATCTCGAGTTGATTCCCGTCATTGGGAAGGTAATACGCCGCGCTATAGTGGGTCTTCTGTTCAGGAAAGTGTTCCAAGAGCAGAATGGTCCAGTCCGGAATAAGGGGGCTAATGGACCCGAAGTTTGCTTGAGCTGGAACGGCCGGGAATTTCGAAAAATGTTCAGGGTCATAGACATCCTATCAAAAACAGGCATGCCAGATGATTTGGTAACGATTCAAAGGAGTCGCCTTGTTAAGAACATACCTTTGGTAAGGCGGCGCGCAGTAAGACTCTAAGAGGGGATCTGGTAAACATCATTGGGTTCGACTGTCACGTGGATTAAATTAGATCTCCGTCAACAAACTCCGCGACTCTCTCAACTTATCGACTCAGCGAAGAATCAAAATTAAATGTCAAACCAACATTTTGCAGGAAGCAGACCATCTGGTCTAGACGGAAGAACTAGAAGACCATACGTACTTCAGTGAGTGCAGCATGTCCTACACACAAGATCCCGGTGCCAGTGAATGATACAAAGCCGCCACTGGACAGATCCGCACGGCCGCAGCCTTCAATGCTAGTCCTTTTGGTCTTGAGATGGACTAGTGCAGTAGACCACGCGTGAATGACTCGGTCATTCTGTTACACCGGTTTTTGTGAAACCTCGGTTTTAAACTTTGTGCACTTCAAAGGTGTTGATGTTGGCTTCAGGCTGTTGCTATTGACCGAAATCGCGAGTCCGTCGTCTGTAACGGACTCCCGGTACTCGATCTCCAAGAAGGAAAAAAATACACCGTACCAATCCGATGAATGTCGGACAAAAGTCAGAGCCACGGTATACATACATGTATGGAGAAGTCGGGTTGAGACTCAAGTCAGCATTGAGTCCACTTCCCTGGCTATACTGAACGCCGACCAGAGGTGAGAAGCTCTATTGTGTATCCTATTCCACGTATTATATCATGTTGACACCGAAAAAAAAAGAACAGTATCAGGCGTTCTGAGAGCCGGCCAGGTCACTCACTCGCCTCAAAGCTCTAATCAGATTAGATTGGAAAGGGACTTCCAGCGTCTCTCCTTTATAATATTTGGATCAAGAATCTCAGTCATCAGCGAAAATAACTCATTATAAACACGTTTTGCTATACTCGAAGAAACTAGCTACGATGCTCCGACACTATTGTTATGCGCTTTCCTTACTCAGATTATATCTACATCCACGCTGAATCGAAGATCAGTAATATGTATAAGGAGAGACCCTCCCACTCACAAGACTCTATAGATGAGGCGTCAACATTTTATTGCCAATCCCTGCTCGGCCGGAAAAAACTGGACATTTTAGCACACCTTATATCATCGCAGAAATTCAACATGCCCAACTGTCACTTGTTGCTTAATGCAAACAATTCTAAACCCTCTTCATCTCCGTAACTTCCAGAGCGCTCTAACATGTGCATTTCTCGATCTGGATCATGCAACCTTTCAGTTTCTGTGAAATATCTCTAAAATGAGACTCTTCACTATATTATAACTCGGTGCAACGAACACCCGTCAAAGTCCAATGCCCTAAGACACATAGACTCTACATCAATAACGTGCACTTACTTATTAGCAGTCTATTGTAGTTCGTGCGTTCGCTGCTAGAAGCACAACGCCACCATCTTTCACTTCTTATCGTGTCGGAATTCCGTTCCCCGCCTCGGAGTCATTTCGAGGAGATCACGAGGACGTCATCGTCAAAACCGTGAGTAAGTACACTCATGCTCATGAACGGGCCAATATTAAATATTGTTGAAGGCCAAAAAAGCCTGGATCGATGAGACCGTATACCTAACAACTCTCGAGCGTGTGCAAGTAATCCAGAATAGAGTCGGGATGATTGAATATCCGATGATCTAGTACACGTTGTTGAAGAAGTGGCTGCATGACGCTTACTTAGCTGGACAGATGAAATGGACAAGTCGCTATGTATTAAGTGTGTGGCGCTCCTCCCAGCTTTCAAACATTTCAATAGCTATGACGGCCCTTGCCAAGTACATCACCAGTGCGGCGAGCGCTAAAGCTAACATTAAACATTAGTTGAGATCAGTTGAGATCACTGTCAGAGGTCATGCGCATCACATGACTGCCGTGAGTTGGCTGACAAAAGCTTATCCTCTCAATTCCGAATTCGATTATACTTAAATAGTTCCGCTGGCGGATCTCCCACTCTTTTCAAACTTCAAAGTCAACGCTAGTCATGTCCAGGCCCACCCCGCTCAGGTCCTTCATAGGTGGCATTGGCCTCGCGTTTCCTATACACTCTCTAGCTGTGCTAAACGGAAATGTCTTTGGGATCTCTGGTTTCATTCATCGAGCTGTTAGGGGGAATAGGGAAGCGGCTTTGGGAACTCTAGGCTTGGTTGCTGGCGGCCTTTTTGCGGGTTTGGTAGAGACACAGACGGAGGGAAGGGAACTTGCGCAGAGTATGGCGTTGTTACCTTCCCCGCTGCTGTTGTTCTCAGGTCTCCTCGTTGGTCTGGGTACTAAGGTAGAGTTATAGCTCCTTTTATTCCACAGGTTCTGATCTATTTTAAATTTCTGTCAGATGGCGAACGGATGCACTTCTGGGTAAAATAATTTATAATTTTTCCCCTATAATCAGGTGTTCAATTAAAGGTGACCCTTATTAGACATATGCTGGCCGGAATTTCACGTTTATCGACAAGGTAGTACTTCACGAACGGGTAAACTCACTAGCATCACTAACTACAGAGAATTGTAATTTCTTTTACAGGTCCATTACATCCACAGCAATCTTCTTCACATTTGGTGTCCTCACTACACGTCTGGTCCATGGCTCCTCCCTTCCCGCAAGCTTACCCACATTCTGGGGGATCGATCAGACAAGTCAAATCCTTCTCCTCGCTCAGACTGTTCCATTGGTCATGTCAGCTTTGTTATATTTCCGTGTATGTTATTTTCGTTATTACCGTTATGCTTATGCTCGCAATCTATCTTTTTACTGACTGATGTTTTCACACGCGGTCTAATTTTTTTCTGCGTTTCGTCCGACAGTTCTCCTCTTCAGCCACAGGAACGCCCCCTTCAGAAGCCTCTCAAAACCCAAATTCTAACGAATCTTCTTCACATCAAATTTCGGAGCCGTCGGAAACGACCGCATTAACCACTTCTAGTAACAATCCCACCTTAAACTCAAACTCACCTCACCGGAAAGCCCGTTTGCTCACTTACTTTTTAACCTCTTTCGAATTCGCTCTCGCACTCCGTCTCTCAGACCTTTCAAACCCTCTGAAAGTCCTTTCGTTTCTCATCCTACCTTTTCCACCTATTCACGCACAACAAGCGTTCGACCCTTCACTCGCGTTCCTCGCAGCTAGCGCGCTCCCGTTGAGTTTAGTGTTTTATCAGTTCGGAGTGAAGCCCAAGTATTATTCAAATTCGAAAAAGGAAGAGGATGGAAAGCATGGTTCGAGGGTATTAGAGCACCCTACTACTATTACTACTACTAGTCCTCATCCAGTTTTGGGTGGGACGTGGTCGATCCCTCGTCCTATGGATCAAGGTAAAGTCGATACGAGGCTCGTTCTTGGGTCAGCGGTGTTTGGTGTCGGATGGGGGTTGGCAGGGGTTTGCCGTGAGTTCTTTTTTTTCCTCGCTGGTCAACCTTTCTCTTTTCCCTCCTTTCTCTCTCCTAACACCTTCTCATATAACCAACATCCTTATGACATTCACACATCCACAAACACTTTCTCTTCCAGCCGGCCCCGTCCTCGTCAATCTTGGTCGTTCCACGATACATTTCTTCCAACATTCATCGGGCGATTTGAGTAAATTGAGGTATGGGACTGGCCAAGGTCTCGCAGAATCCTTTGTTTGGCTCGTCGCGTTCGTCCTCGGTGGTTGGTTGGTTTGATTTTTCAATAATTTCAAACGAGACGAGATGGGGATGGATATTAAAGAATCTCGAGATCTTTTCTCTCAGGCTTAGTGGTTTTCTTGGATATTGCTTTAACTGCTCCCAAACGGATAAAATCTTTACTTTGCTTGTTTATTTTTTATTTAACGCTACTTATAATGGTAAATCACGAAGGATGCGCTAGTTGGGAAGTCGCAGAAATGAGCTTAAAGACATTCGCGTCCGGAAAATGTAAGCTGACAACAACGACTTTATGGAATGAGTGACCCCTCAGATTGTCTCTGCTGCTTTTGTGCACGGAGAATTTTCAGCTATTATAAAGTAAACATTCCGGTGGAAGAGATAACAACTCAAAACCTACATTTTCGGCAATGTCATCTGGGAGTCGTTGCAGGGTGTACATGATTGTGCGGATAAACGGCATTTGACCAGGACCTTCGAAACGTCCAAACATCCATGGAATCCAGCTTCTCCATGACAAAGGGATATCAGATTCAGATGATTCCTCGGCATGTAGAACTGCGTTCCCATATTCGAACCAGTCGGGGTAGACACCGGCCCATTCCCAATCAATTATCCACAGCTGACCATCAGAACCAAGTATCATGTTGTTCGGATGAAGGTCTTGATGCACAATAGTAAGCGGACGACTCTGGTCAAAAGGAGGTATATCAACAGTTTGAACACCTGAATTCTGCCTGAAAGGAGTGTGCCATAAAAGTTGCATCCATTCCAACCTTTCTGAGTACATCGACATAAATCATGATAGGAAGCTACAAGGCGACGCTCCACGCCGCCATCGGTGAAAAGTCTTCCTGAGCAATAAGACCGGCCAATTTCGCTACCAAGAGGCCCAGGAACAACCATGCCGAAATTTCTGCAGAGACGGCGAAGCTGGTATACATAATAGCGGACAGTAGCACAGATTCGCAATTTCATCCACCAACTAAGACTACTCCACACTTTCATGACGGTACTACCTTGTACATATTGCATGACAAGGCAAAACTTTGCATCACTGAGAGTAGAAGGTATATACCTCTGGTGGAAGGGCACAGGTATGCATGTTTGCTGGCGAACTCTTCTATCAAAAGCTCGGAATTGCATAGCAACATTCGACGTTTGACGATGGTGTAGTCACAGATACGGTGGGCGACACCTTTGTTCCAAGCATTATACATGTGTAAGTATAAGGACTGTATTCGCATCTTTTGTCTCGGTGGTGTGACACATATTGATGATTCCAGCATCGCTGACTCGACGCTGAGGTGGGAAGAATTGAGAGAATTAACCTGCAGCACGAGTTAGTCCCACTCGCACTCCGTAGAGAGCAAATCATGAACGATAAGTACTATTCGATTACCGCCTTTGTTTAATATGAAAGGATAAAGAATGATGGTGATGAGGGCTTCCAGCACATTGAGTCTACTTATCACTGGTTGCGAAACGGAGCAAAATATTGTCAGGAATTGTAGCCGTGGGCGCTTACATGAGAATATTCTCACGGGGATACCCGTGACCTACTGGCACGATATCACAATTTCAAAGGTTTTTTTTTTGGAGGAGCGCTTCTCGGTCCAGGACAGTTGACACAGTCAACTGTCCTGGGGCCACGCGGGTGGTGCAAGGGCCATTTTCCTTGCGCATGTCAGCATAAGGCATAGTGTCCATAACGTTATAGCCAAACCGTATCAGTAGATGCTCGTGGCCCTCCTCCCCGGGGAAATGTATTTACGCACTGAGTGTGGGACTCATTCCGGGGTGACCGCCGGGTACTTACCTTTCCTCTTCTTACCTTTCTCTAGTGCCTGTTCGGCGTCGGCGGTCACTTTTGATACCCACTAAAACCCCGTTTGTGCCTAAAGGTTTTTCATCGTATGATCTCAGAGGGTAGCGGGCATTGCCGCGAGAGTTGGCCTTATTGATCATTGAATAGGTGAAGGTGGCCAGTAGATAGAAAATTATTTTCCCTTCCTGACGAGCCCTGATAAGTGGAACTCAACATGCAAAAAACCTCGAGTCATGGCCGAGTCACGGCCGAGTCACGAGTCGAATCGCCCCGCCGGCAGCATTGGCCAGTGAAACCAGCTTCACCCTTGCGTGTTAGCTTATCGTGGTTGGAGGCTCCGGAGAAACACGTAATAACACGGATATATACATGTGTTGACGGTATCTTGCGCTTTGTCTTGAACCGCCTTGAGCGCCTCAAAGTTCTTCTGCCGTACCTACGCCACATATGATAGAAGGACTGCTGTATAGCTTTTTGGACTGGAACGCATAACTAGTAATCCGAAATTCCCTTCCCGCCTTTCTTCTCCCGTACCTACGTCACATATGATAGAAGGACTGCTACTTATAGTAATAAAGCAACAACAGTGACTTGGTTGACGGCGGATCCACTGAAATTTATGATGGGGATGTCATGTTCAGACATTGTTCTGGTTGGACTACAACTGCGGACAATCAAGCACATCAAGTTTCTTACCGGCTGAGTCGATGTTTTTAGGGTAAAACTAATATCGGAATCGTACTCAGCTCATCAAAATACGTCTAAAAATTTTTTTCCGATTTTTCCACGACATTTCCAGTGGTAAGTACCACCAATTTTTTTTACCAATACTGTGTATAAAATACAATATTTTGATTCAGAACTGATATGAATATGGAGCATCGCTGTCTGATAGATGTTTCTGTGTCGCTTGACAGCCCATTGGGCTGCTTTCCCTTTGTATCCCATTCGATAAGCACTCATGAAATGAAATGAACGGTTGATACAACCATGAATTTGTTTAAGAGGGTATGCATCGAACTATTTAGTAGCGGCCACCTATGACATATACTTGATGAATATTTTTAGCCATAATCGCTCGCTGGAATCTTGATTTTTACAGAATCATACACAACTCATCGAAAGAAGTCGACTCAGCATTTTTCGAATTTTTAGCTATGTTTCTTTGATACCGCCAAATTTTTGGGGTCATAAGGCATCAAAATCACTACATCAGATTTGCTTCAAAAATTATGGGAAACACCCTCTCAACAACATCTGTTGATTCCGCATACCCTCGGGAGCCTGAGAAATAGTCGATAAAATTTGAGTTTGATTGTCCGCAGCTGTAATTTCAGTCAAAGTTCGACTAGCTTCTGATGCGCTTAATTTTTTGACGTATTGCTTATAGTCTCTATTCTTCATCGGAGAAGAGGGAACAAGGGAATAGACCAACTCAACATGTTATGGTCGGACTCAGAATTTAACCGATCACTGTTCGGTTTACTCCAAAAACTCTAACCACTGTCTCTTCAATTGAAGACGAAATAATATCGAAATCCACCGATGTTGAAACAGCCTGCCACTGATGAAATACTTGAAGAAAACTTGGAAGGATGGTGGAGAATTATATGGACTCCGACGTAAATACAGACTCGGAATGCAAAAACAACAATTCCTTCAGGTGCAAGGATCTAGGCGTTATAGCTGTGGGTGCGTGCCATTTATCAAAGCGGCACTCGAGTTTGATTTTGATCCAGTCTCGCAGTAAACTTGACAGCCTTGAGAGACTTGTACCTTGAACATGTCAAAATCGCTTGGATGAACTTGAAGTGACGAAAGATGTTTTCGGTATGTGCTTATGGGTATCTGATTGCTTTAAACGAAAATCACACATAATTATAATAGCTTTACATTAACAGATGTTATCTTGAGCGATAACAGCTAGACAGTATAACAATGGTGCAGATGGAAAACAATACGACAATAACTTGAAAAAATCGAAAGGGAAAGGATGTCCAGACTGGTATCATACTGGTGATCCCGAAGAGTTCTGTGAGAATATATTGAGAATCTTGTTGTAGGCAAGACCGGCTGTTTGGGGACCTCACCATCGATCTCCTGGTTCTAAGGTTTTCAAACCTTGCAGAAATGCTTCTAATCGCAGTCGAAAAACTCCTATCAACATTGACGTTGGTATCATGTCTACGATACCCCTGGACACGTTGAATACGACGAATATCCTCGAAATCTTTCCGGTCTTGACGTTTATCAGCCATGGCAGTCTGGAAAATTGGCAGGTGGAATTAGGGCAAATCGTTGAGACAATGTATTGAGGTTCCCGCACCAAGATGGAGATGTTTAGCTCTTGTGCCTCCTCATAGCACTTTGCAATGTTCCACAGAATGATCACAGAGGACCGAAGATACTCGTGTACTGAGGACCACCGAAAAATTGACGTACTCTGCTGATATTCAATATTAATAATCTGTTCTTGAAGCCTGCACAATTACAGAAAAACAATCGTGAGCGATAGACGATAAATATAATTGAGCTGCGTGCCTGCCAACATCATTAAAGAAACCTTCTTCGAGACGTTCTCGCGCCGTGGCCATTTCATCCAAAGAATCAACAAATTCTTTGAGCCCAGATAAAGTAAGGCAAGGGTAACGAAGGCGAAAGAGGGTGATGATGACAAGGACAGCGAGAGCGCAATATGCAAATGTCGATGCTGTCCTTGACTGAGTGGTATTCAACTGAGGGAAAAGAACTGAGGTAGATTGTGTGCTTTGCAACATTTCTCTAGTAGTGCCCAAGGATAGGATCGTGTTTTTAAATTAAAGGTTACGTGTTTTTGTCGATGATGGACTCGTTCCGGGCCAAGGGCGCTACTATTTGACACAGGGAAGCTGCGCACCTCAGTACATCTACTGAATATCTTTCCACAGAACGGGTTTCCCCATAAACCTTGTATACCACATCAAAGTATATATGAAGGCAGTTTTTGGACAAAAACCTATTTTACATTTTGGGAACACGTGTTACATCTCATGGGAGAATGTTACTGGTGAAATTTTTATGTTACGGACTGCTGGATTAATTGTCACGCACACAAGTGGATGTAATTCGGTTCATAATAGCAAGATGTGTTTTATATGTGAAAGATTTTTTCGGGCAAGTTCAAAGCTTAAGAAATTGTAGTCAGAATTTATTTGATCAAATTGAATGGGTAAAGTGTACATGGTTCATTGTCTTCATTGATCTAAATAATGCCGAAGCAATTTCTATGCTACGGCCATAGTGTGACTCATTTTGAATGGCAAAGTTCCAGTACTCAGAGGTAACGGGCTGGATAGTTTGCAGTGAGTGTCGGAACACGCCTGTTGTGCCGTATACCACCCGTGATATATTCCAAGGCCGGCATCACTTTCCCAGCCTCCGGACATCCTGCCACTTTGAGCTCCTCGCTTTACCTTGTGGTTACTCCGAATTTACGCTACTACTTAACCAGTATTGGATTTTACAGTTTTACTTTGAGGACGATTAAAAACCAGAACGAATTGACTTAAATATGCACATTGGCGAGACTGCGTAAGTGTACATAATATGAGATGTAACATAAAACATGATTTTTGTCAAAAAAATGAGGTCATAAGTATAGCTTATTAGTTATCATGTACGTGAGTTTGGTATTTTTTCGTGAGGTTGTGCAGTTTCAGTGAACATCTTAAGAGCGTGGACACGGTTTTGGCAAAAACGGGGAGTCGAGCAGTCAACGATGTTGTTCCTCCTCATAGACACTGTCGGGAGGTCCAGTCTATCTTAAAAAGCTGTTGTAAGCACTAATGGTATGTCTTGCTAGGTTCAAAAAATTGCTTGAATAGATTTTGACTGCAGTCTGGGACCAATATCCTCATGTCACACCGGCAAACCTCCGTGAGATCACTGAGCATGATATTCTCTTCTTAGACCAGTAAAACTGATGAGGAGAGACTCTCGATAGTAATCTCATTTACTTTAGTTGGGTGAAAATCTTAACTTGAGATTGCAGACCGCTGTATCCAGTGCACCTTGTCGGCTTCAACAGTTGAGACCTAGGAATAAATACGTCAAACTGTGAGCAGCACGCAAAGTACCAAGGCAACTACTACGCACTGAGTACCCGTATGTGTCCATATCTATTGCTAGAGTCAGCCTATATCATCTTCTTTGAACGATCCCCCAGCCCAAGTTCTCGAGCATGTTGTAATCATTATATGGGAGATAAAATCCTAAAAATGTCGTTTGTTAGCAAAATTGCTCTATCCTATGTCAGGATTGCATAGCTGAAGTTTTGTCCCCTCACGATTACTTTGTGCTTCAGAACACGTTGCCCAATCCTGGTCCTGTTACTCGGAGTTACCAAAAGACAGAGAATCGAAGGAAAGATGATGTCTTGAGGCTTGAATAGGAAGCCCGCTTTCTTCACCGTCTTGAGTTTGAATTTCATACGTCTGAGTGACTTGATCTTGAACTTGAGTGTCGTAGCCGTTCGAACCCACATGGAAATCTCCTATATCATATAAATCCTCACCCGATTCGTCCTTCTCCTCATCCCCTCAGCTGAGCCGTCATCATTGTCATCACCACGCCTTCAATAACCCGGTAGATATGATAACAGCTCAAAACCTGCATTAAGTTCGACAACATCTGGGAGTCGTTGCAGGTGCAGGGTGTACATAATTATGCGAATAAACAGCATTTGACCACTGGCAGGACCTTCGTGCGAGTTATATGGCATACGATGGAACTATGTATATTCAAAACAGAAGTTCGAACCTATGAATCTCGAGAGAACTACTGATACACAACTGGAGAAAGACATTGGTTAGAAGAGCACGATTTCAGCACCCTCAACATGAATTCTGCGGCTTCTCAAAAGAAGCGGCCCTGGATGCGCGGAACGGGGAAGCTCGCGGATCCGAAAGTCCGATTTTGAGTAGTTTCCCAGCTTTCGAAGCTGCGATAGCTACCCCTAGGCAGGAGATTGGCGTCCTCCAATTTCTTGATAGCCATGGCACACCAGTGGCGACAGCCAGCTCCTTCAGAGGTAAAGCTAAGAAAACGACATGTATGTCTGTCAGAAACCTATCGGAAGAGCGGGAACTTAAAAGGTTAATGAAATACTCACAAGTACCGTTGCATGTCATCAGTGAGGATGGTGGACAAAATGTTAGCAGCTGTGACTGCATGTTCTGTCCCCTGCTTGAAGTCTGGAGTTCTCAGAGGATCGACAGTAGTATCCGTGTTTCCAACATCGAGAATCACCACGGCTGGCATCTCGCCTGAGGAGATCATACTGCCATAGTTCGGGCTAGGGTCAACAGAGATAGCGGACGTCTCAGAGAAAGCTAAGAAAAGCCTGGCATGATATACTGGTAATAGAAGTCGAACATCAACTAGATGATCTTGTTGCCAGTGAAAGGGATGAGCACTCACGGCCTGACTGGGTGGCAGTATTGACTATGGTAATCCATTCAACTCTTTGGGCAAGAAGAGCCGCTTCGTTGTTCCTGTACGAAGAGAGCTTGGAAATGACGTTGGAGTCGGGCACGGTGTACGGGATGTACGACATGATGAGTATTGGCAAGCTTAAGATTATGGAATGTGAGAAGGAATGTTGAAGAGGCTTCTAGGGATTTCAGCGAAAGAAAAATGGCAGTTTTTAAGTTGCAGACACCGTGGAGCGCCTTATATTGCCACCTTCCAGCAATTATGTTGATAAACCTCTGGCGCCTACAAAAGACACACGAAATGGGAAACAAGAAATGAAAAGGCCCACAAACAACTGAATATATTGGGCAGCAGTTGTCTACTTTTGCAAAAAGCATGCGAAATAGGAAAAACAAAGATGCAACCTGATGTAAGAAAGAAGGCCAAACCAAAGATGGACATCGGAGCAAGGTGGTATAACCAATCTTTTTTTGATTCGAGGGAGATTCTTTGACAAGTTTGTCCAAAAGAGGATGGCACGTTGCATCCCACTTTTCTTTACAGATTCACAGAATAATGTCGGTTAAAACGTCAAATGAACAATCAGCATAGAGGACACACAGTGACGAGTATCAGCATTCAATTGACCGTCCAGTATAGCCACTAGAACTCAAGGACGAATAATTTGCACCATATGTTATGTGTTTCTTGAGTTGCGCATGACAAGGAGATTGAAAGTCCGTCGAGGCACAAGTGGTGAAACGCTCCGATTGATAGAAGGTCGGAACCCATCTGTTGTGATCATTGTCAAATCTCGATGTCACAGTATGTTGTTCTAGTCTCGAAAATTCCAGAATCAATAGCTGGAGAGCGAGACATGCGATGAAGGATGGGACTCATTCTCTCATTTACTTACATACGGAACAATGGCTGATTAACCGCTTTAAAAAACATCGGTTCCTGCTACCTACTTATTATCCATACATCTTAACTTTTGTTTCGTTTTATTTCGAATCAAAAACAAATCTCCCTCTCCCTTCTTGCCCTCTCTCTACTCAAAGATATCAAAATCCAAACCCCAACTCTTACTCGGGTTCGATCCACGTTCGGGAGGGTGAGAAGTAGCCGCTTTCTCGAGCTTCTCGAACAGTTCGTCAGGGAGTTTGGTCACTAAACGATGCGAAGGAGTGAGTATTCCGTATATACATATCCATAAATAGGATGGAAGACAGAAAAACAACTCAACGATGTATGTTCTCGACGATCCTAGAGGGCGTGACGCTCTTGGGTAAAACGATCGTCTATGAGGTGAATGATTTAGTTATTGGTTTGAAAATATGTATAGATAGGGGAATAGAGAATGAAGATGATCAACGTACCCCACGTTGAACATGCCACGAAATGATCACTTCTGCTGGAGTCATGTCGAGTTCTTTGGCGATTTCTTTGACCTATATATATACAATGTGAACAAAGGCAAACGAAAAAAAAAGAAAGAAAGAGAGGGAAAGAACGAAACGTACCACAGGGACATTCAATGAATCAGAAACCCTCCTATCGCTGCCTAAGGGAGAGTACGCCTCGAGGAGGATACCGGATTCTTTGGACCACTAAGTAACATAATAACAAGATATAACAAATAGGGGAGCAGAAAAATAGATGTTTAGCTATTGTTTGAGGTAGCAATGATGTTAAGGATGACGGAATGGACACACCTGTACGAGCTCAGGTTGAGGAAGGAAGTAGTTGATCTCGACTTGGTTCACGGCCGGTTGGATCTTGAGTGGGTTTGCGGTGAGGTTTTGGATTCTGCCAGATTACGTGGATCAGGGAGGGAAAAGTAGTTGGGGATTAGTTAGTCGGAACACATCCGGAAGTGTATAGAAGTGAGGAGGGAAGGATGCTGGAAAGAGAACAGAAAGCTCACCTGCGGACGTTGAAGCTAAAGAAAAAAAAATGGATAGAAAATGTCAGATTTAGAATGTACTGATTCTGCGGCCGTTATGAAAAATTATGCATTTGACGTACTTGCTGACTCCAATATTCCTCACTTTACCCTTCGCAACCATCTCTTCCAGCTTCTGCCATGTCGGGTAAGGATCCGCAGTGAGCTCTTTGTCGTAGTAGGTTCCGTCTTTTTTCGTTGCGACAGGCCTGTTCCGGAATCGATATGTAATGAGTTTGTGATAAAGGCTTTGAGGAATAACGATTTCGGTAGACGTACCAGTGGACCAGATACAAGTCTAAATAATCTGTACCGAGTTTGGCTAACGATTCGTCGAGGATGGGTTCGACGTCTTCCGGAGCGTGGAAGGTATTCCAGAGCTGTTTATCAGAAGACGGGAGATGAGACGCCGTGTGCCAGGTGAAGACATAGTCTATAGAATGAGTACCTTGGAAGTAATCCAGATATCCTCCCGAGGAACACCGCTTTCTTTCAAAGCCTTACCCACTTCAGCTTCATTCTGAATAAGACAACAGTAGACGTGATGTCAACTTCTAAGCCAAAAATAACCAGAAGTGGCGTGATACTGACGCGATAAATCCAAGCACCATCGATGTGCTTGTATCCAGCGTCGAGAGCAGTCTGTGTAGTGATGTGTATAGCCAGACGTCGTCAAAACCATGGGTTAAACAAAGACCGAGAACGTAGGTTTATGCACCTTGACAGCTTGACCGACTTCCCCAGGTGCCGCCTTCCACACACCTATCCGTCGTATGAGATAAGCTTTCTTCGTGAGCATAGCACAAAACGACGCACCTAGAGCGACAGAGGGAATCTTATCCCCAGAGTTCAGCACATAATGACTCTGAAGTCCCCCACTAAAGTTAGGTCCCGTATGATGACATTTCCCTCCTCCTCCAACCACCCAACGAAACATGTTCGGGCGCGTTCCCAGCTGTCGCAATCCTAGCAGTACGGAGACCATGATAAAGACGAGTAAAACGAAGCGTTTAAAGAGTTTGTTCTTTCGAGTTTTGTACGAAGAGACCTGAGGGGACGTTTTGTCGTGGTCGTCGTACACGGGCAAGGGTGTATACGTCGGAGCGGTAGTCATTGGAGTTGAGTGTGAAAGATTAGCTGCAGGGCTGAATAAATTTATGGCAGCCTATCATGGCGATGTCATTGGCCCACGGGGAAACCGGAACCTGTTCGGGACGGAGACGAGCCGGGCGTTTTTTGCCTGCCGGATAATTAAGTGTACGTGCACTCCTGAAAAAACTATTCACCTCGTTTTTTGCTTTGTTTTTTTGGCAGATTGACGGGCGAACTATTTAACGCCCTAGGAACAATTTCTCTGATTACTTATCCTGCGGCTAGCCTGAGCGAAAAGCCCTGGCAGAGATCCAATTAATCCAACTTCCCGTTCAACCCATTGGCTTGGCTGCCTGCGACCTGATAGCTAAATAATTCCGGGATATATCATATTTCAAAAAACATGAACCAGGACAAGAACAAGAATGTTGTATCATCGAGAAAGTAAAATAACTACCAATGTTTAAATAGAGATACAAATACGTTATGTATGAGTAGAGGATCGAGCATGAGGGAAAGGTGTATCACAGTCCTTTGCGTTGTGAGTAATAAAGAAATAAATAGGCATACCAAATAATTGTGTCCATTTGCAAAAAAGAAAAACTAAGGTCTTTGGCCTTCATTGTCAAAATCGAAAGAAGGAAGGATGAAAAGCAGACATGAAATCAAATATAGGACGAGAAAATATGTTAGCCCTAGCCTTCGAAGTCGCCATAGACCCCAATCCGGGCGCTGGATTCGGCCTCGACGCTCGTCTACCGCTGGATCAAGTGCCAGACATTGGTACTTGATCTATAGTCTCTCCAATTTCAATCAGGCGCAGCCCGATACACAGAACTATACCCCAATATTCATACATACTAACCTTTATCTTGTTCTTTCTCTCTCTACTACTCAAAGATATCAAAATCCAAACCCCAACTCTCACTCGGATTGATTCCACGTTCGGGAGGATGAGAAGTAGCTGCTTTTTCGAGTTTCTCGAACAATTTTTCAGGGAGTTTGGTCACTAAACAACCGGAATGGAAAGGGTTAGCCACTCTGTGTGCATTCGATAATGAAATAGAAACCGAGTGGCGGGGAAAGGAAAGACAACTCAACAATGTATGTTCTCGACAATCCTAGAGGGCGTGACACTCTTGGGTAAAGCAATCGTCTATGAAAGGATATGTTAACAAATCTTTTAATGATCGGTTTGAAAGTGAAAGAGGGTATATAGGGAATAGAGAGAGAGAAGATCACGTACCCCGCGTTGAACGTGCCACGAAATGATCACTTGTGCAGGGGTCATGTCGAGTTCTTGGGCGATTTCTTTGACCTGTTGTAGATTGAGTGTGAATAAAGGTGAATAGAAAAAAGAAAAGAAAGAACATAGCGTACTACAGGAAGGTTCAATGAACGAGAAACCCTCCTATCGCTGCCTAGCGGAGAGTACGCCTCGAGGAGGACACCAGATTCTTTGGACCACTAGTAGTAGTAACATCATGGAGCGACAAGATATAATCGATGAGAATTGAGAAATAAATATTTAGTTTTTTTGTGTAGCAACAATGTTGAATGGACATACCTGTAAGAGCTCAGGTTGAGGAAAGAAATAGTTGATTTCGACTTGATTTACGGCGGGTTGGATCTTGAGTGGGTTTGCAGTGAGATTGTGAATTCTGCCGGGTTTCGTAGGTTGGGAGGGGAGGATGGCACGAGTTAGTTGATCGGAACATATATGGAAATGCACAGGAGGGAAGGAGATCGGAACGAAATGAAATGAAAAACTCACTTGCGAAGGTTGAAGCTATAGAAAAAGAGCAAATAAAGTTTTTAGAATGTGCTGATCCTTTTATGAGACACTAAATTGCCCTCGACGTACTTGCTGACTCCAATGTTTCTCACTTTGCCCTTTACAACCATCTCTTCCAGTTGCTGCCATGTTGGGTAAGGATTCGCGGTGAGCTCTTTGTGGTAGTAAGTCCCGTCCTTTTTCATTGCGACAGGCCTGTCCAGGGGATCAATGTGCGATGAATTCGTGATAAAAGGTTTCAGTTCGATAGACACGTACCAGTGGATCAGATACAAGTCCAAATAATCTGTACCAAGGTCGGCTAATGATTCGTCGAGGGAGGATTCGACGTCTTCTGGGGCGTGGGAGGCGTTCCAGAGCTAGCAGAAGAACGGGAGATGAGACGCGTGCGTGTTAGGCGGAGACATGGTCTATGGAATGTATACCTTGGAAGTAATCCAGAAATCTTTCCGAGGAACATTGCTTTCTTTCAGAGCTTTGCCCACTTCGGCTTCATTCTGGACAAGAAAAACAGCAGAGATGTCAGCTCCTAGACCAAAAAAACAATAGAAATGGTGTAATACTGACGCAATAAATTCTAGCACAATCGATGTGTCTGTATCCGGCGTCGAGAGCAGTCTATGTAGTAGTGATGGTATAACCAGACATTGTTGGGGATCATGGCATAGGTCAGAAAAATGCTTAAACACAGAGTATGTCTACGGTTTACACACTTTGACAGCTTGTCCGACTTCTCGATGTTTGGTCTTCCACAAACCTATCTGTTGTATGAGATAGACTCCTTTTGTGAGCGCAGTATAAAAAAAAACGTACCAAGAGCAACAGAAGGAATTTTATCCCCAGAGTTCAACACATAATGACTTTGCAGGCCTTCACTGAAGTTGGGTCTCGTATGATGATGATGGCATTTTCCTCCTCTAAGCACCGGAAGAAACGTATTCAGGAGTGTTCCCAGATGTCGCAATCCCGGAATTATGGAGAACATAGCAAGAACGAGTAAAGCGAAACGTTTAGAGAGTTTGTTCTTTCGACTTTTGAGCGGAGAGACTTTTGAGGTGAGGTTTTGTCTACACGAGTGACACACGAAGTAATGATGGCAGTGAATATGGAAGTAACTATTTATGGCGGCCTAACACGACAATGTCGTGCAGATGTCATGAAATGCAGGACCTGTCTGTGACTGAGGAGGTAGGCAGGCAGGCAGGTAGGTAGGTAGGTAAGTAGGTAGGTAGGTAAACCCAGCACTAGTACCCATTGAGGATATGACTGGGGCCCACGCAACTCACATCGCCATACATGCATCGTGACATATCAACTGAAAATGAAATAATGGAAAAACGCTCCCAGAGATAAATCCCAATATCTAGGAGTACAAGACCGGGTCAGGTGTAAAGGCGGGGCCGTCACTCAAGACTTTAAGCTTTAAGCTTTAGTACCCTGAAATATGCAACCAATGTCATAGATGAACTTTACGACTCTTACTACTAAGCTATCATCAAGCAGAGTTCGGAATAGAAACGAGTTATCCAGGGCCGATGACTCCAATAGTTCCAGTCTTGTATGCGTGCAGGTAGATCTTCATGCAAAGTGTGTCGAAGATCGATATCCTGAAGGATTAGCAATCTGTCGCAACGAACTTGAAGGGTGACATGGAACTCGTCCTCGATAGTGTCACACCCGAACCCACATTTTCTCCACTCTCGGGGAACATGGGTTGATATCGGCGGTCGGGAGTTCAGATACAGTGAGGCAAGGGTAACGGAGGCGAAAGGAGATGAGGGCGAAAGAGAGCGCGACTAGGGCAACGAAAATGTAGTGGTTGATTGCTTAGTAAGGTTACGCTTAGTCAATTGATTCATAATAACAGTTTTCCACCAACCACCACCATGCCCGTAGCTGTTCCCGAAAATCAACTGGGATTGACCCTTCCAGCCCCAAGTGACCCACCTTCTTCATTAGACATCGTGAACGCCACACAAAATGTCAAACACGTTACTGCTATCTACGGTGTGTCAAGCTTCAAGATTTTCATCCTCCAAGTTTTCTCTGACATGTCAAACAGAAGCCCCTATAAACCGCCTCCCCGCTACTGCTGATGATGTTGCTGCAGCTGAGGTCTATGCTCATACTCTCATTGCTTCACGGTCTGCGGCAGGTAAAGTCCCATGACATTACTGACCTATCCAGCTATTGATGGTTGTTAGCCCTTTACTCTACCGACGCTTTTAAGGATACTCTCCGAGAAGTTTTCAGCGAAGTTGTTGATAATAAGTTAGCCCAACTGACCGGAGTTGTAGACCGATTGAGTAGGCAAATCGCTACAATTGAAAGGAATAACGCCATTGTAAGTCTCTTTGATCTATCGTGTTCAAAAAAGTAACTAAATTCCTTCTTTTTAAAGGCCTTCAATGCGACAGCCGGTCATGGTTTTAGAAATCCCTGGATGGTGGTCACGTTCCCCGATAACTCAGACCCAACCACAGCTCCTCATGTAGGTATCATATCACTTCCTCTACACGTCAACATATTTTAAACAGTTAATGTTCAGAATCTTCCACGGTTGTCCAATATCAACTCCATTCGCTCTCTTAGTGCAGAACATCTCTCAATCTACTTCGACACATACCCGGTGCCAATCCCAGCTGACATTTCTCAATTAAATAACACCGACAAAAAAATTGTTATTGCCTATTACATAGGGTGCCGAGTTGGTCTGTAAAGTAATGTGGTCTTTCAATGAAGGTCTATGTAATTACAGGCAAGTTGCAACTCCCTCTTGTATACCCCTTGGTCAAGGCTAAGATGTATGCCCTATGAGAGAGTGAGCCCTACTAGACACATCATGCTCTCGCTGTCCCAGTCATGTTGTCCCCTGTCACCATCCTCTTTCGCCTTCGTTACTCTGAATTCATCAAAGGCAGAGACGCGCGTCATGTCATCACGTTCTAAGACAGTGCTCATAATCAAATTTGACCAATTTTTGCAGCTTAATTTGATTATATACAGTTTCTTGTAGACATTGCAATACTACGTCTATTTTGTATTTACGTGTTATGTGGACTTACGAACTTGAAAGACAACGACGGAGAGTCTTGAAGACATTTTAAGGTGGCTGTGTGATCAGTCATGTCCAACCAGACTGACGATAAGGCTAGTGGGCTCACGAGATGAGCGTCAAGTATATTGCCTTTCCAGCACGATGGAGAGTCTTGGAGGCATTTTAAGGTGGCTGTGTGATCAATCATGTCCCACCGTTTCCCCGCAAGTATCTATTGAAAAGTACTTATTGCTGTTTGCAGAACTTAGGGCGCGGCAAGAATTTTTCACGCGCGTGTCAAATCTTCCATGTCCAATCTTCCGCAAGCTCGTTCTCCCTCAGATGACATTCATTCCCTTAGATTTTCAGAATGTGCACTTGTGTAATTCATAGCTACCTGCAGTTATAATTTTTTTCTGTCTCATAAAAATATCACCTCAGACTATGGCTGCGCCATGATTTTACAAAGTTAGATTTGGACCATAAAAATTATATGTGCATATGTGCAGGTAGCTATGAGCTGCATGAGTCCGGATTTTAAATATCTAAGGGAAAGAATGTCATCTGAGGGAGAATGAGCGTGCGGAAGATTGGACATGGAAGATTTAACGCGCGTGAAAAATTCTGCCGCGCCCTAAGTTCTGCAAACAGCAATAAGATGTCACCAGGCTATACTGTTACAAGAAATTTACGCCTATTCGGGAATTGAATTCACAAGATGTTGGCAGGCTATACAAAAATTCAGGAATTGGATTGTGTCATCCCGTAATTACAAGCGAGCAATTAAAAAAGTGGGGTTTAACTGATTCTAAATGCCTCCTTGAGGCTTAGACTAAATTTTAGTGAAGTCAATGTTTTGGGGATCCGGAATCTCCAAATCTGGAACTTCAAGCAGGTTGTATCTACGTACTCTAATCTGGATCAGAGGGAGACTTAAAAGAACGAACCTTACATGCCTATTCTTCATGAACCCTACAGCCTGAGATATGTTGCAGAGCTTACAGCCCACATCGGTTCTTCTTTCTCAATTAGATGACACTCAGTCAGTCCCACTGACATATTACGCTCTTACTATCCTAGTCATGTTGTCCCCGGTCGTTATCCTCTTTCGCCTTCGTTACCCTTGCCTTACTTTATCTGGACTCAGGAAGTTTGTTGATATGTTGGATGGCATGGCTCAACAGCTCATTGAAAGAGGAGAGACAGATTTCACGGGTGATGTTGACAGGTATGCAACTCAAGTATACTTATCATCTTTAAATCACCAAAAATTTTTTGTAAATGTGCAGACTTCAACGACAAATTAATGATATCGAACATGAGCAGAGTACAATGATCTTCCGTTGGTCTTCAGTGCACAAGTATCTCCGCTCCTCTGTAATTGGTCTGTGGAAAATTACAAAGTGTTATGACGAGGCACGAGTGCTACATGTCTCCATTTTGGTACGGGAACCCCAATCTAATTGCCTCAACAATTGGCCCTAATTACTCCATTTTCACCTGCCAATTCTCCAGAATGCCATCGCCGATCAACATCGAGCCCTTGAAGATTTTTTGGACAACTATCGTCGTAATCAATGTGTTCGGAGAAATCATAGACGGGATACCAACGTCGATGTTGATACGACTCCAATTGGACAAACTACCACAAGGCTTTAGAATTTTGGAACAAGGAGACTGATGTTGTGGTTTTCAAACAGCAAGTTTTGCCCCAATATGGTGACCTGCATCCTCAATATGCTCTCACAGAACTCATCAGGATACTAATCACTTGCCAGATATCATCCTTTCCCTTTCAATTCTTTCAAGTTATATTGTTTTCTGTCTACACCATTATTACCTTTTAAATTTGTTTATCATTTGTTTTCTGGTCGCTGTCGCTCAAGAAAATATCTATTAACATATAGCTATTATGTACAATTTTTTGTTCTAAAGCGATCAGGTACCCATAAGCGCATACTGAAAATATTCTTGGTCACTTCATCAACGATCCAAGGGATCTCGACAAGCTTCTCAGTTTCATCAGGGAACTGTATAGAGATAAAACTTGAGTGCTGCTTCAGTGAATGACATGTGGCACCCACAGATCCTTGCACCTGAATTTCTGACAACAGATCGACGTCTTTGCGCTCTGTATTTATGTCGAAATCCATATCATTTCTCACCATCTCCGTCACCATCCTTCCAAGTCTTCCAAGTCTTTCAATGGTAGCAGACCATCTCAGCATTGGTGCGACTCAGATATTATTGTTGTCTTCAATTGAAGAGGTAGACGAAGCGTTGAAAACCAAGATTATCCCGTCCTATCATTACGGGAATCCAAGTGAGAGAGCACAACTTAAATTTCTGGCGGTGAAAGGCAGTGAAACTTACCCACTTTTTCACCGATTCCTGATAATTCTCACCAGTCACTTGAGAATAAGGGTTAGAAGTATAAATACGGAAAACCGACCTGAGTCGACCGGGGCGGGTTGAGTGAATCGATATGTATAGGTTGGAGGGAGTGGAGTGTCTGGAAGGACGTAAGACTTCGATGTTCTGGGTAATTTGAGAAGTAAAGTTGAGGCAATTCAAACCTGATATCGGAGTGTGGAAATCTTTTCGGTGTGTTTTCGATCAGCTTGAAAAAGGGAAGTAAAGAACATATAGTAAGAGACCTAGTCATGAGCCAGAAGTATTTGATTTCACATTGTTTGAGAGGCATGGAACCGTCAGGACACCGATTTGACACAGAGTTATCGATGCATCAACATTCGAGTCAATTCTGGGTAAGATAAGTAAAAAAAAGCTCGAAAGCAGCGTTTCTTCAGGGGTATTGTCCAAAGAAAGAATGAATACTGTTTCGCAAGCCTCTCTAAATTTTCATACAAACTCGGAGTCTTCTGGTAACATGAGGGTTCCTTGGAGTTGTAGTGAGTTGGATACGCCGCGTTTTAGAGGATTGACGTTTTCTGGCATTCGTTGAGGAGTATAAAAGACAGCCAGAACAAACAACACCTTTTCAAACCCCAAAGTGTCGGCCCTCCGATGGGTTACATAATGTTCTGAGTCCAGACTTCGAACTATATCAGAACTGGTATTGCCTACCTCAATCTTTGCTAGACTTCCCCGTTGTGGGCTAGGGCTGACTGGACACCTCTTTATCACATGGGCTTTGACAAATTTGATCTCTCACTATGGGCAAGAACGACTACGCCGATTGGGAACATTGTAAGAACACTGGCAGGATTATGGATCCAATTCAGTAACAGACGGTGTTCTTACAATGTTCCCGATCGGCGTAGTCGTTCTTGCCCATAGTGTCTATAAGTAGCTGTCACCTCAGCGCTTGTTCTTCTGTCATTTCACGTTACTTGAAGCTCGGCAACAAATGCAGAGGGTCGAAAAGTAGTTAGTAATGTCGATGACAAATGATAATCGATAGACATCAGTGTGACTGATGTGGCGTTGTCCTAAGCAACCACTAAGTGTTGCCTAAGCATTGCCTTTGAAGCGAATGGGCCCTAAGGTTACGCTTAGTTTTCCACCAACCACCATGCCCATAACGGTTCCTGAAAATCAACTGGCCGCAACCGCTGATGATGTTGCTGCAGCTGAGGTCTATGCCCATACTCTCGTCGCTTCACGGTCCGCGCCAGGTACAGTCCCATGACATCACCGACCTATTCAGCTATTGATGACATTCGGTTGTTAGCCCTTTACTCTACCGATCCTTTCAAGGATACTGTCCGAGAAGTTTGCAACGAAGTGGTTGATCAGAAGTTAGCCCAACTGACTGGAGCTGTCGATGGGAAGTTAGACCGACTGAGTAGACAAATCGCTACAATGGAAAGGAATAACGCCATTGTAAATCTCTTTTTTATCTATCATGTTCAAAAAAGTAACTCTTCCTTCTTTTTGAAGGCCTTCAACGCGACAGCCTGTGAGGGTCTTGAAACTCCTTGGATGGTAGTCACATTCCCTGATGACTCAGACCCAACTACAGCCCCTCATGTAGATATCTCACTTCCTCTACACGTCAACATATTTTAACCAGTATACATTCAGAATCTTCCCCGGTTGTCCAATATCAACTCCATTCGCTCTCTTAGTGCAGACCATCTCTCAACATACTTCGACCTATACCCGGTTTCAGTTCCGGCTGACATTCCTCCTCAATTAGATAACATCCACAAAAAAATTGCTATTGCCAATTACATATCGGGCCAAGCTTATGTTGTCGTAAAGCCAAAGTTGAATTGTATAGTAATGTAGTCTTCCTATGAAGATGTACTTCAATAGGTCTATGTAAGTACGTAGCTATCAGTGTATGACCTCAACGACTAGACCTGTAGCTTAGATCCTTCAGTTTTCGAAGCAATTGGTACAAGCGGAGCTTGACTGATAAGTTTAGTCCTCATTCGGGACGACATGCTCAAAGAGCTCTTGGTTAACCCGCTTCCTTTGGGTGCGAGTGCTTTATGTTGCACATCAACCCATCAGCGCTCGGCGCTGTGTTCTTCTGTCATTTCAAGTTATGACGATATCTTCCGTCTTTGATTTTTGTCATTCGTAATCTTTGTTCGACTGGACCATTGGCGTTGTAACCGAGTCTACGTCCCTGGGATCTCTAAAGGTAGACGGAAGAGTGATTCAATGTGGAACAATGGTACGTATATTACATATAAGTATGGTCAGTCATTGTTTTTCCAACAAGTTGAAGAGCCTCTCGTCAAGGCTTTCAAGGATGGACCAATATCTTGACTAAAAAAACCGAAAGAAATGGATTAATCACAGGTTATTACATTTTGAACATTGATACTTACTCTCAGATTTATCAACCGAAAGAACTTTTATTCCTTTCTCAACCACGTCCTCGAGCTTAATTCTTTTCGTGATGAGTTCGTCCAATCCTTTGAATCTCCCATCAGCTACAGCTTGGATGAGTTCAGGGTGGACTCCTGTATACGCGTATATACCTATATCATCGTATTTTGGAAGAGATTATGAATGATTTATATTTCACCATTCTTCCTCTGTGCTTATATGCTATAAACTCACCTCCAATCCAAAGCTCTTTCTTGAGAACCAAATTTAGATCCACCTCCGCCATCTTTCCCCATGTGGCTACGGCCACCAGTTTTCCTCTCGTTTTCAACGATTGCAAAGCTAGATTGATGCTGGAGGATACTCCGGCTGCATCAAAGGCAAGATCGACTCCAATTTTATTGGTGTACGAGAGAATCTGGGACGAGAGGTACGAGAGGGAGGTTTGAGTGTCAGAAGAAGGGGATGAGAAAGTTGGAGCTGTTGTCGACAATGGAGCTGAATAATCGTTCAGGATTGTCGCACCATGCTTAGATGCGGTCTCGCGACGAATCTGAGATGGTTCAGTCAGGAAGACCTGAGATGTCGGATCGATGGATCTGAGTTGTTATATACTATTAAGTGCCATCATTAGGGGGAAAAGGGTATCAGTGCGTACTTGATACATTTCAGGATGAATAGGCCAATCTAGAAAATGTGTTTCAGGGAATCGAGATGAAAATTTCTGTCCGGGAAGGATTGAGTAAACTTGTCTCTTACTGGGCCACCACCACATATGAGTACCGTCTGCCCTGGAGTAAACTCGCTTCTGAATCATAGTCAATAAGGTCAAACGTGGATTCATGTTCAAAGTTAAGGGGTCGATATTACAGACCTTTTGACAGCGTACCAAGCGACGGCCAGTGGCTCTATACATGCACCAACATCCACTTTGTGCAGTGTCATATCAGGAAGTTAATTTCAAGGAGTCAATGAGAAGTATCTTACAGGGAACGTTGGGCGGTAGCACATGCACGCAATGCTGTTGAACCGTGATATACTCTGCTAGACCACCTCCAAACCCACACAGTCCCTAATTTTTGGCGATTTGGCAAGGGAAGAATTCAAATTTAAAACAGGAAACATACTATAGAACCAGTCATAGGGCAAATGTTCAACGTTCCAGCTTGGCATGCTGCACAAGTTGGCTTCATGCATCCAATGGTCGGCTCCCTGCACAAGTCAGAAAATGGAGTGTAGTCAGACCCGTTTTCATAGACAACTTACACTACGACTTTTTGTCCGACACTAAACCTGGTTTTGTCCACCAGTGGACCAAGCTCAGATATAGTTCCTGACATTCTTGAAGAAAGTCACGATTATCGTGCAGGAAAAAAGAACAGTGGTAGTGACTTACTCATGGCCAAAGATAATGGGTAAAGTCTCTCCAGTAACTTTGTTAGGCTCCACAGTGGATGGTGTGAAAGGAATCTGGTGCATGTAGCAATGGACATCTGTTCCACAGATACCACACCTATAAATAAAATATTATGCAACATATCGTGTCAAGGTGGAAAGAACTGAGAAATATATCTTTTGGATTACACACCAGGCTATCTAATTCAAGGGGTCAAAAGTAGTGAAGGGACTAGAGCGATGCGTACTGACCTTGATTTTGATCTGTGTGTCATTTGCAGAGGGCTCAGGGACTTCCTCGACTCGCATTTCACCTGGACCGTAGTATTTTACTGCTCGCATTGCCTGTAAGAGTGATATAACTTGACTTGGGGTGATCTGAGAACACGAAGTAGCAAGTCTCCACTACAGGTATTTATATGTGCTAATACTTCTCCGGCATCATCAGAGTATACAACGAACCCGCATTCTCACATGTGTCAATATGATGCTTGTTGTAAGCATTGCCTCAAAATGGCTTGGTGGCTCCCAGCACGCCGAAAAGTTAAAAAATTCTGTCGAGCAGAAACGGTGACTGAAAGTCACGTAACTTTCCTTTTATGGTTTATCAATGGTTTTTCCGTTTGTCTGAAATGGACACTGAAAGCTACTGATTATCCTGAATAGGCTAATCTCGTTCTTTTCAGTGCATATTTCTGCTCGACAGAATTTTTTGACTTTTCGCTGTGCAGTGTTGATAAGCATTAACGCCGAATGGAGAAAAGATAATCCGAGAATTACCTTACTATCTGAGAAGTTAGAGAAACGCTCAAGTGAGTCCTTGTGAGCTCGAGTACTTGGAATCGTAGGATATTTCGGATGTAAGTTCGTTTCATGCTTCTAAAGCCCGCATGTAGGTAAAATGATACCCGAATAGATCATAAAGAAGTCATCATTCAAAAAGCCATGAGCGAGAACAAGAGCAAGAAAGATGTATCAAGAGAGTAAAATAACTACCAACGTTTTGAATAGAGATACAAATACGATATACGTGAGTAGAGGATTGAGCGTCCTGAGGGGCGTATGCAGCGCAGTCCTTCGCGGTAACAAATACTTGGTGTACATTTGTAGAAAAAAACTTGGGTCATCAGTCATTGTCGAAATCGAAAGAAGGGAAGATGAAAAACAAATATGAAGTCAAGAAAGAAAAAATCATGAAGTGGTGTATAGATATGCTTGGGCATATGATGTACAAGGCCTGACAAGAAACATGGGACAAAGAAAATATGTTATAGGACTACAATTGCAGTTGGCTAGAAGAGGGAAAAATTGTCAATGATTACCCCCGGACGAACTTGATAACAAAACTTACGTTCCAAGATATGTATAGCAATAAGTGACAAAGTGAATGAAATCGCAAAAAAAAAAAAATCACGAGGATGCTCGAGAAAGGTTGAAGAACTCCACAAGTTTCTTTCAGTCCTTAAAGAAACAGTGGCAACATCCCTATAGACGTCGAGGATCGAATTTGATTACAGACCAGTGACCAAACCTATGATGAGCTCGGTCCTACATCCCCCCTCACACCCCTCACATCCCTTCAGTGTCATCTCCTACTTGGTCTTCACCTTAGACCCCTCGAGAGACTTGCGTTGCCCTGCAGCACTGCTTGACACCGAATCCCGGTTCTTCGCGCTGGCACCAGATCCTATACCTGTTCCTCCTCTATTCGCACCAGCACCAGCGCCAGCACTCATACTCGTATTTCCCGTACTCGTACTAGGCCGACTCCCATTCACACTCACACTAGCGCTCTTTCCTCCAGACCCACTTCCCGTTCCTGTACTACTTCCAGATACACCACTTACACCACTCGCACCACTGATCCTACTATTTGCTGTAGCATGCTGACTCTTATCCCTAGTAGCCATAGTCCCCACAGGCGTTCTATTGACTGGCGTTCCCTTCGGTGTAGCCTTGGGAGTAGGCGTAGGCGTCGCTCGCGGGGACGGTAAATGAATGGGTAAAGGGGCAGATGAAGAAGAGGTAGATACAGGTCTACTACCACTCGTTGACCCCGAAGCCAAATGCCCGGAAGCCGACAACAACATAGTCGTAGCCGGTGCTAGGGAAGCCGAACTCGGTAAAGGAGGAGCAGGTGATATCCCACCAGACGAGATCGACGAGTAGAAGGAAGGAGAGGAAACGAGGCTGGAACCAGCAGCGGCGGTCATTCGTCTCTGTCTTTTCAGGGATTTAGAAGTAGACGTCGGTGTAGTAGACGGAGTCTTTGTGGTAGAAGCGGAAGTCGACTGTGATTTGGCTTGTGAGTGGGCAGACTGCACAGAGGGAGAAGCAGAGGCAGTCGAGGAAGGCCTTCGTGGATCCTGTTCCTTTCCCTGTTCATGCTGTTGAAGCTGTTTGCCCAGAATAGCTTTCTTCGACGACACGTCTTGTCCCACTCCTCCAGAGATAGAAGCAGGCTGAGCCCTAGCTTTCGAAGTCGCCGTGGACCCCGAAGCCGACCCCGAACCAGGTGCTGAATCCGTCCTCGACGCTGGTCTACTGCTGGACCCAGTGCCAGACGCTGGATATTGATGTGGTTCCTCTTCCTCGTCTATAGTCTCTCCAACACCAATCTCACTAGGATCAGGCGCAGTCCAATACGCAGACGTCGCTCCAGAACTTCTACTTCTATACCCCGAGCTCCTAGCACCAGAGCTTCGAAGGGACGTCCTTCCCCCATCTTGCTGAGAGACAGACAGATAAGAGCTCGCTCCGCTTCCATCAACATCGCGACGATGCCCAACTCCGAAAGTATCCGAAACATCATCATGCTCAGGATCCGTAACGCCCTCGACATGAAAGCTCCAACTCGAAGTAGCCTCCGACGCTGCCTGCGAGACTCTCTTGTCGTGGCCTCCTCCTCCTCCTCCTCCTCCTGCGATTTGACCCCTACTTGTCGTCGGCGACGGTGCATGGAAACTCCAATGACTCCTCGAACTCCTCGTCGCTTGATCATCCTCATCATAACCACCAATATTACCATAACTCCTAACCTCCTTAATCGCTCTCGAAGACGCCATGTCTGCATCGCTAGGACTAGGACCCACACTGAGATTCGCTCCACTATACCGCGGTTGTCCTCCTCCCCGTCGACCTTGAACAGAAGCAGAAGCACCCCCACTGGTAGCTTCTGAAAGAGGTACCGACATCGACATCGACCTAGCCATCGAAGAAGCAGCTTCGTTATCATCATCATCGTCTTCTTCCCATTCCAACAGACTGCTCTGCGCTTCCAACTTGGCCATGAGCGCGTCGATCTCCGTCTCTGTCAACTCTTGGCCCGCTTTTCCAACACCGAGCATTTTGGCTATATCTGTGTCTCCATGAACATAACCATGTCCATGTTCACCACCACCACCACCACCACCACCACCACCACCACCACCGCTGTTGTTACCACGGTTTGCGTCCCTAGGATCATACCCTAGATCTCCTTTCCTCAAAGAGATGTACCCAGAGTCTCGATAGAGCGAGTTGAGTGAGGATATTCGACGTTGTTTGACTTTGACTCGGACAGAGGGGAAGTTGGAGTTGGGTCCAGAAGACGTACCTGGCGAAGCAGGTTGCAAGCCAGGGTACTTCCGAGAAGACCTAGGTTTCGTAGAGGAAGTATTGAATCTCGAATTGGGGTTTGAGGATGAATACGCAGAGGGAGAGGAAGAGAGGTAAGGCGATTTGAAGGTTTTCCAAGAACCATAGGCGTCAGGATAGATAGGCTGCTTGGATTGAATTGGAGAGTGAGAAGGAGAATAAGAAGGGATTTGGGAATGAGCACGGGAATGAGAAAGGGAATAGTTTTGACTCGGAGAGAGCATATGCATCTGGAGAGGAGGTACGCGTGCACGAGATTGCTGGACCCTGTCGCGTTCTCGTTCATCAGCACGCACGAAGATCGGTATCGAGCCAGACGTCGTATCACGATCCACTCCATCCTCCTCCTGCTCTTCAACTTCATATTCATCTATCCACCCTTCTTCCTCCATCATCTCCTCTCCTCGTAGTCTTCCAGACCTTCCTTTCCCTTGTCCGTGTCCGTAGGCGTACGCATAGTTCTTTCTCCTATTCGCTCCACTATGTCGATACCTCTCATCCAAAAACCCATTCACCTCACTCGACGAAACCGAAACCCCGTCCAACGAAGCAGAGTTGAACGACCGTCTTTCTCCGTCTACATCTGGACTTCCTCCTCCTCCATCCTCAGAAGGCGCCTCCATCGCTGCCAACAAAGCATGTATCGCAGACTCATCCGGTTCCGGTTCGTTGATGTTCAACGCCAGTTTAGATTTCGATGATTTGGATGTCCGAGACGATGAAGGGTGTTGACCGGTTTTCGCTTGAACCTTGGTAGTGGTAGTGGTATTGGTTTCTTGTTTGACGCTGGAAGCTCCACTCTGTCGATGATGACTCAAAGTCTCCGAGACCGAAAACGGTACGACCAACTTCCTACCCTTCCCAACGATCCCAAACTGTCTTTCCAACTCCCTCTCGTCCACCTCCACCTCCACCTCCGCCTCGCCTCCTTCGCCTCCTCCTCCTCCTCCTCCACCATCGGAATTGACAGTAGAAGGTGGGATCGGACCTGCCGGTCTCGGAGGCATCGACGACCTATACTCCTCAAGCTCTTCTTCGTTCATCATCACTTCTTCTTCTTCTCCTTCTCCTTCCTCACTCTGCCCAACACTTATCTCCCTATTCCTATCTCGATGAAGAAGAGGAGAATCAGACGACTCCGAATAAGCCAAAGACATCGTCCTAGGCGTTGTCGCCGTGCTGCTCGATCCCGCCGATCGACTACTTCCATTCTGACTCCTTCGTCTCCTATGTCCATGACTCGGAACATACCTCCCACTCCCCACTACGTTCTTCTTACTCTTATTGACAACACGTCCTATACTTCCTCCTGCTCCTCTTCCAATACTTCCTCCTCCTCCACCTCCTGTTCCAGCTCCTCCTCCACCAACACCACTAGACCCAGCCATCGACCTCACCCTCGACTGAGGCCTAAACGCCGACGACGACGAAGACGCCTCCGACGCCGAATCGGTGCTCAACCCAGAACGTAATCCATGACCAGAAGCATACGGCGAAGAAGAGAAAGAGGAGGAAGAAGGTTCACGATCATAAGGTACCCAATCCATCTCGCTCATGCTCTGTTCCGTTTCCGTCTGGTCTTCCTCTCCCTCTCCTTCTTCTTCTTGGTCAGGATCCTGATCTTCGTCCGTCTCTCCCCATCCCCAACCTCCACCTCCACCTCTACCTCTACCTCTGTCCCCACGTTCATCCTCGACCCTGCTTCTCCCAACACCTCTAGTCGTTTTAGCTTTAACTCTGGTTTTTACTCGGTATGGAGTTTTACCAGTGCCAGAAGCATAAAGCAAGGCAGTGGTATCGTCTTTCGACTTGCCACCTTCTCGTTCCGTCATCTCCCCTTCCTCTTCGTTTTCAAACCTATCTCCCCAAGCATTACTATCCCCATCCTCCTCCTCCTCCCAAATCTCATCAGGATCTTCACTTATCCTACTCGGCACTCCTTTCGGATGACTCTGTTGTCGTTGTAACTGTTGTTGTTGTTGTTGTGGTTGTTGTTTATAACCTCCATAAACCACCCCATCCCCACCACTACCACCACCACCAACTCGCTTCGTCAACTTCGTCTTGCTCAAAGGCGATTGAGATTGGATTTGTAACGAAAACGCTCTACGTCTCTTCGCTGTTTTCCCATCACCTCCTCCTCCTCCTCCTCCTCCTCCACCATCCTCGTCGTACTCCTCACCGTCATCATAGTCGTCGTCGTAAGCAGCAGCAACGAGTGGAGATAAAGGCATATCAGGTAACGGTTTATCTCTCGATCCAGATGAAGTCGGACGAGAACCCCCCGAACCCGAACCTAAACCCAGACCAGAACCTAATAAACCAGAACCGGAACCGGAACTGGAAAGAGGCAACTGGACACTATGATGACTTCGATGACGATGTTGTCCACCACCACCACCACCACCAGCGATGATAGACGAAGAAGAATTAGAAAAGGAGGATTGGCTGCCTGCTCCTCCTCCTCCTCCTCCACTGCCCAATCCCGACCCCGAGCCGTATACGGATCCGGACACGGAGCCGGACAAGCCGTTAGGTACGACTCTACCCTTCCCCTTCCCCTTTTTGAGAGTCAAGGTTTCGTTTGAAGACACGAGGAGTTCGTTACTGTCGTTGTTGTTGTCGGTGACGACTCCGGCGCCGGAAGAAGAAGCAGAGGAAGAGTTCTTTGGGTAAGGTAAAGAACGATGTCTTTGTCTCGATACGGGGACGATGGGAGCAGTCGTCCCCGTTCCTGTCCCCGTACCTGTCCCCGTTCCCGTTCGATGCAACGACGTCGAAGACCCGTTCCCAAATCCAGCTCCAGCCCCAGCCCCAGTGGTAGTAGTTCCTCCTCCGATAACCCCGGGAGTACCAGGTCCATTAACGCTCCCAGCAAAAGACAACACGCTCGGTGCGTGATCCATGACAGCCGGATAGGCTCTTCGAGCTTCCACTGGGGAGACTGACATTGGTGTCCCTCCTTGTTGCTGCTGCTGCTGCCCTCCTTGCTGCTGCTTCTGTTGTGGTACCTGTTGTACCTGCACCTGCTGCTGTTGGACCTGGACCTGCGGTACCTGCTGCATCTGATTCATCCTCGACGTCGCAGTCGTCGCAGGCGAAATAGGAAACAACTTTGGATTAGAAGCATGAGAAGGAGAAGTCGGACGTTGTGTTGGACTTTTCGAAGCCAAAGATAAAGACAGAGGTGAAGTCGGTCTGCTACTGCTACTGCTAGTACCTACATCTGGATCGATGAGGTGGAGATGGCGGGATTTGGAGGTTCGGTTGTTGTTAGCGTTATTGTTAGCGTTAGTGGTAGCGGTAGTGGTGGGAGTAGCGGTAGTAGCAGCTCGTGTTATCGTAGTTTGAGATAAAGACTCGTTCTTCCATTTTCGTTTGAGACTGAGACTTAACGTGCGAGTGGGGGTGTTGGAAGTGGAAGTGGAAGCGGAAGTGGAGGTGGAGAGGGGGAGGTGGTTGGTGGCAGTGGTAGCGGTAGCGGTGGTAGTGGTTCCGGAGCTAATGGGGCTTGGGCCGACGGGCTCTAAAATAATTGGACGAGGACGGAAGCAAAAAAAAAAAAGGAGGCGGGGAGAGAGGGAAAGGAGAGAAAAAAAGGGAGAAAGGAGGTACAATAGACCGATCAGAAAACAGTAGATCGTAAACAAAAAAAAAAGACCCTAAAAGCGCACCTGATAACCGTTTCTTCTTCTTCCACCAGTTCATGTTCATCGTTCGTCAACTTTGTCGTTTGTACCTGTCGTACTTTGTCGTTCTTGTCAGAGAGGGAATAAGTGTGCGTGCTTGGTAGGAGAGGGACTTCAGGATGCGACTGCGCTTGTGGGGGAGTTGATGTGGTGGGAGGGTTGAAGAAAACGTTGGAAGAGAAACAAGCGATGTCAACGGTGCGTGGCGGCGTTAAGCTTTAGCTTTCTTGTCCTAATGGTGGGTAGAGGATCGAGGCGAAAGGCTCAAAAAAAAAGGAATCCGAACAGCAAAAAGAGGACTTTTGGTTGGGACGAAAACTGAAAGGGGAGGGATGGAAGGAAGTATACTCGATATGGCTGAGAGGACAACAGCAACAACAAGTAGCAACGGCAACGAACGAAATCGCACCGTTTCAACCAACCATGAACCACACGTTCAGCGAGAGAGCGTATATGAGAGATGATGTCAGATGGAAATAAATCGTTTCACTCACCCAAACTGTGGGGATGTAATAATCCGTTACGTCTATTTCCTCATAATCTTCTCTATACAAGAACCATGCTTTTTCTTTCTCTCTCTAATTTCGTAAAAAAGTGGACACAGGAAACCGCAGGACACAGTAAACAGGATGCAGGACACAGGAATAACAGGAACAGGGAAACGGGGAAACGAAGGACAAGCGAAGAGTGTAAAATGACGAGATTTTCGAGTCACAAGGGGGGATTTGATGTGTGATGGGGATTATTACAGTAGAGATATGGATGACGCCGTGGTAACTTGTTCGCCTCGAGGCGCGGTCACGTATCGTTACTTTGAAGGGTCTTTCTGGTACTACCTTCTCTCAAAGTGCTTCGTCTCCCACTCCCACTTTCTACTATAGTACTAAGGTATAACGTGTAACGTTCGGTCCAGGTTGATCCGAAGTAACTAAAGTAAGCACGAGTGAACAAACCTTATGGAAGGTGTGGAGGGAGGGACCATGAGTCCATGATGTCGATGAGCCCCTCCGCGTGTGCAAACCAAACAAGGAAAAGCCGTATTACACTGTTACAGAAGTCCAGACTTCAAAAAACACGCGCGAACTTTGGACAAATTTAGGTCGACTCTCCTCTAGAGGCGTCCGAACTGAAATCAGCGAGGCGTTCAAGAAAAACGTCATGTATAATACAGTATCATAACTCGTGAGGATATTAGGAGATATCATGCACCGCATTCTTATCATCTTATAAGTATCGACTACTTACTTTTACACTGGATTATCCCCATCATGATTTCTACTAAACTATAAATTGATTTTTTTAGACTAGCCAACTTCTTTTTCTTCCAAGTCTATTCCTAAGCTAACGTATCTCAACAATATAATGATTCACAAGAGGCTGTGTACTACTAGTACTCTAGTGGCGAGGAGGGGGCGCGATTGACTAGAGCTGAACGTTTGAACTATAGGAACTGCGCATAAATAATTATTCTAAGTAGATAGATAAGCACAAAGTCTGCGCCCCCCACTAAAGTTCCGAGATTAAGGCACCAATCACAGTTCGAAGACCACTCACTGCCCTCAGAATCAATGCCCCCCTTTTCGCAGTCAGGCGTTCTTCTGTTTCAATTCGGTACACAGTGTAGAATAGAATAATCCCAGTGTAACTGTCTAAGTACACGCGCACAAATTAGCGCCATGCATTGATAGGATATGAACTTTGAACACGAGGCACTTTGCACTGAACAAAAAGAACCTGTGGTTCTCAGGTGTTCTCGGAGAAAAAAACCAAAACACGTTGTTCGATGTACATGTTAGATCAAACACGTTTTTTCTCAGGGCCAAAGTTGGTAAGGCCTAGGAACTAACTTACCATTTCTGGACCAACCTTTTTCTTTTTTTTTACAGTACTACTTAGTTCGGGTCAGCTATGACTTAACAAGAAACTGTTCATTAATGTATGATACCAAGGAAATAGGAAGAGTTATGAGACTGTTGCTTACCGCCACATTCTTTTCTGAGAATTCATGTATTTCCTGTGTAAGATACATATTCTTTTCTGATTGACAAAAAGGAAATTGCTTGATACTTTTCTTGTTACATTTCTTGAACCCAGAAAATTGGGCTATGTAAAGTGTCTGGCAGGAAGTAATGAATTGTAGCAATCAATAGAAAGTGTATTCATGCATGTATATGAATGACTATCAATATGGTACAAAGGTAAAGAGATATTTTTTTACAGTTTATGTAACAAAATAGGGGAAAGAAAGACTTCCACTGAGACTAGTGTCATATTTTGGGCAGATACATTTTATTGTGGGGTAACAAGGGCATAATAAGCATTACAAACACTGACATCTGCACCTTTCCCTAGAAGCTTAATGATAATTTCATTGCTGCCTACAGTGCATTGACATCATATCCATCTGGATCTGGATCATTCACATCTGCTTCTTTTTCCATCAGAAGCATCACACTGCCTTCATATCAGAACTAAGCAACTAATGCAACATCAGACAGTTCTATAGCAGTGGTAAGGCTCAACAGATGAGCAGCAGCAGTGGTGAGAGAAGAGGCAAGCAACAGATGTGAGGATAAGATTCTCTATGTACTGGGTACAACATAGGTACTACTTATACTACTGGTCCAATACATTTACAAGATAGAAATGGTATAGCAATGACAAGGCAATGAAGTAACTATGATAACAAAGGAGGAGTGGAAGCTGTGGCAACTGTGGCTACATGTGTACAGCACAATGATAAATATATTGTAGCAAGTAGAACAGCACAAGTGAGATGATAAGGCAAGTGGAGATGGCGACAATTAATTTAAGAGTCCTGTGTAAGTAATGATAGGTAAATATATCTAATACTTCATTCTCCTGATACCCAGCAGCCTGAAGAGCATTACCATATTCTCCACCTTGAGCATTCATGAGTGCACCTTGCTCCAAAAGGATCTTCACAATACCATCATGTCCATCATATACAGCTGCCTGGAGTGCATTTCCATAGTGTCCACCTTGAGCATTCACATTTGCTCCTTTGTCTAGGAGAAGCTTCACAGTGCCTTCATTGCCACCATATGCAGCTGCCTGAAGAGCATTTCCATAGTGTCCACCTTGAGCATTCACATTTGCTCCTTTCTCCAGAAGAACCTTCACAGTGCCTTCATTGCCATCATATGCAGCTGCCTGAAGAGCATTTCCAAAGGGTCCACCTGGAGCATTCACATTTGCTCCTTTCTCCAGAAGAAGCTTCACCATGCCTTTATTCCCCACGTATGAAGTTGCCTGGAGAGCATTTCCATACACTCCAGCTTGAGCATTCACATTTGCTCCTTTCTCCAGAAGAAGCATCACAATGCATTTATCTCCTCTATATGCAGCTGCCTGGAGAGCATTTCCATATTCTCCACCTTGAGCATTGATATCTGCTCCTTTCTCCAGAAGAAGCTGTACAATGCCTTTATTCCCATTATATGCAGCTGCCTGGAGAGCATTTCCATATTGTCCACCTTGAGCATTCACATCTGGTTCTTTCTCTAGGAGGAGCTTCACTGTGCTCTCATTTGCACTATACCCAGCTGCCTGGAGAGCACTTCCATATACTCCACCTCGGACATCCACATCTGCTTCTTTCTCCAGAAGAAGCTTAACAATGTCTTCACTTCCTCTATAGGCAGCTGCTTGGAGAGCATTCCCATATTCTCCACCTTGAGCATTCACATCAGCTTTTTTCTCCAGAAGAAGCTTTACCATGCTCTCATTCCCCCAATATATGGCTGCCTG
>ML179546.1:12745-59872 GCA_004369135.1 Dendrothele bispora CBS 962.96
TTGGCAAGAAAGTTTGTTTTGTGCAAGTTGGGTTTTAGTGATTGAATTAGAGAGCTGAGATAGAAGTAGTACCCTGGCCACATGTTCACTGAGCGCTTTTGGGGCGTCAAAAGTTGGACTGTTACCGGAGATTAAGTACTGACCGTACATTACCGAAAAATACTGTACATGTACTTATCTGTGAAGTAACACAGGTAATACTAGCACTAAGCTCAACTCAGGCCATGCTGCATGCAGCTGCCACAGTGATCGAAATTTATGAACGAATTTCTAGAAAGCGGTTGTGATGAAGGCCGATGAGCTTGGCGAGAAAGTTTGTTTTGTACAAGTGGGGTTTTAGTGTTACGCGCAGTAATTACAATACTTTGGCCCGCACCATGCACTTACCCTCTAAGATAACCAGTAAGGCCGGCTTGCGGCAGCGCCCAATACCAACCCCTGCACATTTTCATAATGTTTTCTATAACAGCAAGTTCATCGTAAATACTACATTAGAAAACATTATCCAGATAACGACCAGACACCATTGTACGTAAGCACCAGCGAAATCTTTTTCAATGAGAACGTCCTTGCCGGATGGCATGTTGTCGGTGATTACAAAGGAGGTACTTAGGGCGTACGACTGGAGCAATAAGGTGAGTGGTGCAGAAAAAACAAGCCCATAGTATGTGGAATCCAGGGATGAGACCAGAGATAGCGGAGTAAGAAGAGCCTACGGTAGCTTCAAGAGGGTGGTTGCAGATACGGAACGACATCAGTAAGGAAGGACTCGGAGGGAGAACGATGGAAAACATGAAACGCCGTGCGGTTTTAGCCAACCGATGTCACGAGTGGTGAGCATTACGAGGTCAAGATTACGAAAAACGTGACTTTGACCATTTTAATTTCCAAAACCCAAAAAAACACGCCAAAAATTGAAAGAGTGGATTTTTGGTCAGATCGAACGACAAAACCCTTAACCCCTAAAGGGGTATCGGGAATAAGACCTATTAGGGTATCTGATACATTCACGATGGCTCGAGCTGGTACTAAATACACGTGCTTCAGTTGAGTGAGCACTTGGGCAGACCAACGTTCGTCCGAGAGTAATGTCCAATATCACTATATAAAGATGGATATTCGGGTCCGAGTTTTGTTCAATATTTAAGAACAATTGTCATTTACTTCAGTGTTCTTGGTCGACACCCCCCTTCCTCACTTGATTGCGATGTATCGGTGTTTGTATATCCTGTATGCAAGCATCCTACTGTTGCCAAATTTCGTTCAATCTGTCGATTTTCCTCACAATTTCACTCCTTCAACTTATCCCCTTGCTGTTCGCTCTCCTTATCTCAACACATGGGTAGATGCGACTGGAAGCAATGGTGCAATACTGAACCATGATTGGCCAAAACATTGGGACATGAGTCAAGTGTGTGACGAAGAAGTAATTTATTTTTTAGCTTACTGATATAGCTTTATGTTGCCAGACAATGGGCTGGTGTGGAATGGCACGCATAGACAATATTGTGTACCAGTGGCTGGGTCCACCAACTAACAGCTCAGCTTCGACTATCATTATTCCATCGATAAAGACTTCTACCATCACACCTACACGGACAATCTTTGAGCTTGAGGCAGGTCCAATGCTGTTGAACATTTCATTTTTCAATCCAATTGAGGTAGGATCAGATTCTAAAAATTTCCCAAATTGATTATTTATGTTGTCGAAGACTGAAGATCTCACAAGACAATCCATACCATTCATGTACCTTTCCCTCAGTGCTCAGTCCCTTGACAATCAAGCACATGAAGTTCAAATCTATTCAGGTCCGATAATCGTGAATTACTATCACTTGTTGTCGGTAGTACTATCTACTATTTTCATAACCACATACATATCCCCTGTACCGTCCCTTTCCGCATTCCGTCCCCATTCTCTCAGACTCTTTTCTCTTCCTCTTCCTTCCAGCGAAATCAAGGTTTGGGATATGCATTGGACAAGGGTGTGAGATCGTGAGAAATCGAAGGAAACGAAACGACAATGTCCAATCTGTCAACCAACGCGTTCTGCGTCATCAAAAAAACGGCTCTTATGTGCATGCTATTTAAATAGACCTGTACACGCCAATTGAAGGAATGTATTTTCGAAGATTAAAAGAGCCTCAAAGCTCGGAGAGGGGAAAAGAAGTGGAGGCATAGAAACACCCGAGCACCTCGAGACTTCATGTACAATGAAGAATGAATGCATCTGTGCTTGATGCAAGTTGAAGCACTTGAGAAATGAAGGATGGATCCGGAGATATTTATAAATGACGATATCAGCTTGTCAGACTTGCTTACGGCTTAGGAAGCCTGTCATTCCACTGTAGCATGACACGACATGTCACTGCAAAGATTCCGAGTTGTTAACTCAACTGAGAACTGGAAATAAATTTGGGACATCGATTTGAATGTTGTACCAGCAATTCTATGAACCCCAGGCAAGATAAAACGGGGTTCTTTGATCATGAAATAGTCATTGGGACATCGTGATTTCTTTGGCCTGCCCGTTTGTTGTCAAGCAAGTCACAATCCTGACAAGGCGATGTGTCTAGTCTCGTACCCATCCGCCTAGTATCGCTCGCCCATTCGGACAAGTCCGGCGGAGTTTGGAAATCAACTGCTCGCAGTGATACCAATTTATAGTGATGTGACTTGTGAATTTTAACGGTTGCCAAGACAGCTTACCAAAATCTTGTCTAATAGGGCGCATCTGCAACGAGAAATACGACAGCCCACCCAAAAAATGAAAGTGGGGTTAAAGAAATTTGAACGTGGGGCTAAGGAAAAATAGAGCGGAAATGGTTCCGTAAAGGAACCATGTATATACATACATTCTTTGAAAGAGAACGCACTCGACATCAACAAAAATACCAGCGTGTTATCTGTATGCATGCTGTATACCGACCTCTACCTGCTGCCCAACAATTACGCGTCATTCTATTTGATGACATTTGAACTCATGTGTTACTTACATCATAAGGTTTTTTGACTGTGGGGCTAACGACACACGGGCCGTTTCTTAACTACAAAAAACGGTCATATTTCTCGTTGTAGACGTGCCCTAATGGATCGTAACTGTGTACGCTAATGCGGAAATTTATTGGGTTTCGCTCCGCTCACCCAATATCTACCAGTGACCCTAAATGTAATACACAGCCACCTGCACTGGCATTTGAGGCTGTGCAATTTCAAATTTCAAACTCCGACCCCCTATGCAGTAGGAATAGAGGTGATTAGCAACAGGCTTCGGATGTCTCCGACAGAGTCCGACTTCCCATTTTGTAAATGCTTCATAACCGAAGCTTAGTTGTTAATTCTTTTCATAGAGAAATGACTAGGAAGAAAATACGTGCCAGTCAAAACAAGTCCCTCTGTTTGCTGTTTATGTACATAAGAGGCTCTGAGATCAGAAAAAATGTAATTTCTTACAAGGTATTCACATTGAGGAGAATCGATGGCATTATCATTACGACTTAGTAAAGAGCATTACCTTGAGAGGCCTTTCCTCCAGGCCGAACAGCTTCCGGTATGCTCCAAATTAATCGCATCTTAAGCGCGCAGCCGCCGCAGCGCTCGGACATGTCCGAAAACGCAAAAATGGCCGTTGCTAATCACGAAGCATATCAATGATTTCCTCCCTGCCGTAATGTCCCGTAATGGCCGATTTCATTACGGTCATTATAAGCGCTCACAGCCGCTTACGGCTCTACATTTAAATTTCCGACATTTTTCTAGCAGAGAGACAGAACAAGTGCCAAGACTGTGCTCGTCCCCATTCCCCTGTGGTGTTCTTACTATTGCAGCGTGAGCATACTGAGAAATATTTGATGATTCTGAAACTCCCGCCAGTCAGATCTTTACGTGCGTACTTAGCAACAGACAATGATCTTCTAAATGTCCAATATCACTATATAAAGATGGATATTCGGGTCCGATTTTTGCTCAATATTTAAGAACAATTGTCATTTACTTCATTGTTCTTGGTCGACACCCCCCTTCCGCACTGGATTGCGATGTATCGGTATTTGTATATCCTGTATGCAAGCATCCTCCTGTTGCCAAATTTCGTTCAATCTGTCGGTTTTCCTCACAATTTCACTCCTTCAACTTATCCCCTTGCTGTTCGCTCTCCTTATCTCAACACATGGGTAGATGCGACTGGAAGCAATGGTGCAATACTGAACCATGATTGGCCAAAACATTGGGACATGAGTCAAGTGTGTGACAAAGAAGTAATTTATTTTTTAGCCTACTGATATAGCTTTATGTTGCCAGACAATGGGCTGGTGTGGAATGGCACGCATAGACAATATTGTGTACCAGTGGCTGGGTCCACCAACTAACAGCTCAGCTTCGACTATCATTATTCCATCGATAAAGACTTCTACCATCACACCTACACGGACAATCTTTGAGCTTGAGGCAGGTCCAATGCTGTTGAACATTTCATTTTTCAATCCAATTGAGGTAGGATCAGATTCTAAAAATTTCCCAAATTGATTATTTATGTTGTCGAAGACTGAAGATCTCACAAGACAATCCATACCATTCATGTACCTTTCCCTCAGTGCTCAGTCCCTTGACAATCAAGCACATGAAGTTCAAATCTATTCAGATATTAGCGCAGGTAATTTAAATGCCTCTTTTTCTTGGTGATTCATATCTGACTATGTACTTTGAGAATGGGTTACGGGGGATCGTGACAATTCCACAGTCAAGTGGAACACTACTCTCACCTCATCAACAATTTTTCATCAATCTTACTTGCAAAACCCCCAATCTATGGTGGAAATCCATAATCAAGCACAGGATGCTACAGTGTATTATGCAATGAATCTTGTACGCAATTTCTTCACTCTCACCTTGAACTGGTATAAACATGAATAATCAGGATCAGAACATATCATGGAAGACAGGTGATGCTAACATTACCCGCCCATTGTTTCAAGACAACGGAAGATTGGACAACGAGACAGACACATCTTTCAGAGTAGTAAACGAGTAAGTGGGACCACTGCAAAATTTATTATGCTATCATTATCATTAATTGAGTCTTTTGAAGTCAACTCCCAGTGTTTGGTTTTGCAGTGGATTTGGGTTCCTTGAAAAGTACAACATCTTCACTCGTTTGGGCCCTCGGCATTTTGCGAGATCCCGTGGTGATGTATGCAGCTTCACGCAACAGTATCGAAAATCAAAGGCCCTATTTCTATTCAGATTCGAGATTCTCGTCCCAGAAAATTGAAGATGTCATTGACTTCTTCATGCAAGATTACGAATCTGCTGTTCAGCGGGCAGAGTCTCTAGATGATCGCATACTCCAAGACTCTGCATCCGTCTCGGGAGGAAATGATCAATATTTTAATCTTGTTTCCATGGGCGCAAGACTAGTACTCGCCGGATTTGATATCACCTATTCAACCAAAGAGGACGGGACCACTGATATTAAGGCATTCATGAAAAATACTGGAATTGCCTCGTGAGTAGTACTTAACTAGAATACTTGACTGACACTGGAGTGATCTGATAAAAATTCTTATAGTAAGTCAAACAATGCTCTTGGACTCTATGCTTCTCTCCCAGCTTTTGTCTATCTAAACTCAACATGGATGACTTATCTTCTTGATTCATCCATGCAGCATCAGAATTCATTGGCCTCGCAAGATAATTTCGCAGCTTCCGTAGATTTGGGCAATTATCCAAACGCAACTAGTGGTGTAGTTGGAGCTAGTTCAGTGCAAGGTGAGGGTTGCCTACCTGTTGAAGTTATGTTCTTTTATATGATGGAGTGAAGATACTGCCTCTATGCTCATTATGGTGGCAACTCAAGCAAGAATATCCAAAGACACAAAATTTATATCAAAATATGTAGGTTGTCTTTCTGCAGAATTCTTCCACTGTTTAACCAGTGTTACAGTATGAGCTGCTTAAAAAATGGACAGCACATCTTCTTGAAAGATCATGGCCACCAACCAAACAGTAGGTACTTTCATACACCTCTGACAGTCATTCATCTAAACACACGATTAGACAAACGTTGGACCGTGTAACCATAACAGCAGATGATTTTACCACTGTAGCCCTTAAAGGTATAATTGGCATCGGTGCAATGGCACAAATTAGTGCTGCACTTGGACATAGTAATGATTCAGAAATATATCTGGCAAGTAATAAGTGTAATGGATCTCGGTTTCTAGCACTCATTACGGATTTCTGTCGCTCTCAGTCGAAGGCTGCTTCCCTTATTAAGGATTGGCAAACAAAAACCGTAAAATCTGACTATATAACCATGGAATTTGAAGATGACGGGTCGTCTGCACTTCTGTATGACTTGTATGCAGACAGTCTGCTCGGTACAAATCTGGTCGACCAAGCGGTAATTGTATCTTCTGTGTTCATCCATACGTGATTTGACTCTGATTTGTTTTAGGTATATGGAATCCATGAGCATTTTTGTCAAACTGCGCTTTCTTCGGCCGACCACCCGCTCGGAATTCCTGTTTCCAGTTACGATCCAGTAACAAAATCAATGTGGTCTATGTTTGCAGCAGCTACACTTAGTGACAACAAAACTAGGAATGACTTGATTAACACCATATTTACAAGAGTGACATTCAATCAGTCACTTGAAAGAAACTTTCCACTGATGTATGATACACGTAATTTCTCCGCGCAGCCAGTGGAAGGAACAAACCCTCAACAAGGTGGAATGTTTGCACTGCTAGCATTAGGGTATGTACTGTTTTTCGTTTTTGTGAAGTTTGAAGTAGTCAATTTATTTTACAGAGTATCGAAAACTGTCGACACTCAGAACCCAATCCCCGGGCCGTCACCGTCGGCATCGAAGGCAAGAGTAGGGAGAATCGTTGGCATCGTGATTGGATCGGTTTGTGCATCAGCGTTAGTTTTATTGGTGGGCTTTCTATTATGGAGAAGGGACAAGCGGCAGAGTCAAAAACGTCTGGTTCTCACACCAAACGTCTTTCTAACGGGTCCTCCTAGAATTGAAGGAACCAGTGGGTCGAGAGTGTTCAGGTTTCTTTCCAAAGAAAAACTTGACTCAACGACCTCGGAAACTGCGCTACCTGGGCCTTCAGGATCAGAAAGGGCGACGCAGATGAGAGACGAATTGAACACTTTAAGAAGAGAGCTGGAGGAGTTAAGGGCAGAAAGAGATTATGAAATGTTACCTCCACCACAGTATATAATGTAACTCACAATATTATAGGGTGTTTTTTGATTTCAAGGTTTACATGGTATTCACGTAGTTCGGACACTGCGAGTGACATCAGGAGTACCCCGGGTTCACCGAGCGCTCTTGGGGGCGTCAAAAGTTGAATTGGTACCGGAAATTAAGTACTGACCGTACATTACCGAAAGGTGCTGTACTTATCTGCTGTACTTAATACTTATCTACGAAGTAACGCAGGTAATATTAGCACCAAGCTCTACTCAAGCCGTGCCGCATGGGGGCTGCCTTTATGAACAAGCTTCTAGAAAGCGGTTGTAATGAAGACCGAGGAGCTTGGCAAGAAAGTTGTTTTGTTCAAGTTGGGTCCTAGTGATTAAATTAGAGAGCCGAAGTAGAAGTAGTACCCCGGCCACATGTTCACCGAGCGCTTTTGGGGCGTCAAAGTTGAACTGGTACCGTTAAGTACTGACCGTACATTACCGAAAGGTACTGTACTTATCTGTGAAGTAGCGCAGGTAACATTAGCACCAAGTTCAACTCAAGTCGTGCCGCAAGGGGGCTGCCACAGTGATCGGAATTCATGAACGAATTTCTAGAAAGCGGTTGTAATGATGGCCTCGGAGCTTGGCAAGAAAGTTTGTTGGTTTTTAGTGGAAATTTCAATACTTTGGCCCGCACCATGTACTTACCCTCTAAGATAAAGCCTAAGGTATCTGATGAAGGTCATTAAATTACTCTAGAGAACTAAAGTAGAAGTAGTACCTTGGCCACATGTTCACCGGGCGCTTCTGGGGCGTCAAAAGTTGAACTGGTACCGGAAATTAAGTACTGACCGTACATTACCGAAAGATACTGTATACGTACTTATCTGTGAAGTAACGCAGGTAATAGTAGCACCAACTCAGGCTGTGCCGCAAGGGGGCTGCCACAGTGATCGAAATTCATGAACGAGTTTCTAGAAAGCGGTTGTAATGAAGACTGATTGGCAAGAAAGTTTGTTTCGTACAAGATACATAAGGCCTAGGGGATCTGGTACGATGACTAGAGCTAGTACTATGTAAAACTACCAAATACTTTCTTGCACGATGCCACGTGCTTAAGTTGAGTGAGCACTTTGGCAGACCAACGTTCGTTCGTCCGAGAGTACGTTGATGAAACTAGAAAAGCTTGGAACGTTAGAAGTTTCGATGGATAATTGTCGGTGTTTTCAGGATTTCTTAAGCTTGATACTTACTTGTCAAGTTTGCATTGAGCAAAGAACCCATCTCACCACTGGGGAAGGTCGGAGTCAGATATCATCCACTCTGATCATTGTGATTCAGAACCAACGATAGAGAACACGAGAAGAGTCATATTGTTCCCAATGGCAATTCGAACTCGAGACGAAACACACGAACAGGAACGATGCGGGAGAAACCGTCTCAGGAAAGGATTGATTATAACACCCTCAATCGAAGTCTTGATGCATTTTTTTTTGAGCGCTTCTACCGATGATCCGACTTTGGAAAAATGCTTGAACTTTATAAGTTGTTAAGTTACAATCGTGTGTGATGCATAAGTAAGTATGCGCTTGTTACTCATTTGTTCTTTATCGAATGAGGTTATAGCCTTTAGTTGAGTGCAATCTTTTTCAGATCTCGGGTCTCAGGGACACTGGTACTTATTGATAGCAAGCTCTGAATCGCTACATATAAACGATCCACTCGGAGTTGTCCTCGGAAGGAGTCGAACGTGTCTGATAGAGCTACCAAGAAGGTCCTTGGGAGCTATACCGCACGGCGACAGGTCCAATGGTGTTTTTCCGGATCAAAGAGTGCATCTTGGGAACCAACCACTGCACTGAAAGCTTGAATATAACGATTAGGGATCTGGTCCACGAATCTATCTATTAATTGAGCGGTAAGTAAGGCCTAGGAGACGTCCAATAATCTTGGAGTGACTCGGAGCATTCAGCGAGGCGACCAAGGTACTCGGACTCACGGTGCGATCTCGCGTCCTTGATACTATTTTTGATATGACAGTATCGATAGTCTGCAAGGTGGCTTGCGCATGCACGTCTAGTGGAATAACTGCCTTGCGGTGACCTTTGACTTTATCGGTACTTATCATGACGAGAGGAGTCTGCACTGGAGATTAGTGGAGCCACGAATGATGCATGAGCGCGCCTTCCAAGCATTGCTCATGCCAACAACGTGTAAAATTGCACAGGGTCGTCGGTTTGCAGCGTGTCAGATAACATTCCGGCCTAGCTAGTCCTCCGATTTCGAGAAGGAAAACGACTTTTGTGTGCCTGCGGATCGTAGAGAGGAAGATAGACTTGAGCTAGAAAAGTCGATAGAAGAGAAGGTTGCAGTCGAAGAGAAGAAGAACACCTATAATGCAAGGCTACAGCACTGCTTGTCCAAATGGGTCTAGAACTTATATGGAACGTCACACGTGACGTGATGCGGTGACAGCGGAGTTAAAATGGATCCACCCTTTCCAGATCCTCGTTTTTCTCCTCCGCGTCTTCGTATAAAAGACTCCTTCCGCTTTCACTGCCGTCTGCCGTTCTGCCCTCAAAAGCAAACAATTACTTACCTCCTATTCACATACTTGTTCAATCATGGCTTACAACAAGAACTCTCCTCGCATTACCATCGGTGACCAACAGCAAGATCAACGCTTGCTCCATGCTCTTCCTCCCGTCGACCGTCCCAGCCCTCTCACAGCTGTCTGTCCTCGTCCCATCCCCAATTCTTACTGGGCAACTCCGCTTCTCCTAGCATGCGAATATCCTTGGACCCCTAAAGACCGCAACAACCCCAAACTCGACGCTCTGCTCAAAGCCGGTGTCCGGACGTTCATCGACCTCACGGAAAGTGGCGAGCTTTTGCCTTATGCAGGTCGAGTCCTCTCTTCCCGAGCTGTCCACCTCGGTATCGACCCCGAAACGATCGAATACCACCGATTCCCTATTCGCGATCGGTCTTTACCCAAAAGCGTGGAAGAGATGTATCGCGTGTTGGACGTGTTAAGGGACAACGAAACACGCGGAAGAATCAGCGCAGTTCATTGTCGTGGTGGTATAGGCAGGACAGGTATGGTCATCGGTTGTTGGTTGGTGCAAAGCGGTGTAGCGAAAGACGGAGACGAGGCTTTGGAAGTGATAGCGAAAGAGTGGAGGACTGTCGAGAAGTGTAATAGATACCCTCATAGCCCGGAAACGGGACCGCAATTCGAGTTTGTGCAAAACTTTCATGCGTTTCAACCAGTAATATTGTCGTCGACGACAGCGGTAGTGGGAGATTCCAGTTCATTAGGGACGGTTTCTGCTTAAACCTCTCTGTGTTCTGGGCTTCGAAGGTTTTTTTCGTCCGGACTCCTCATATCATTTCTTTCTTTGTCCACGTTTCTGGTGATGCATGATGACTTATCTCGGTACGTCACGTTTTTTTTCTTTTTCATTCTTGACTTTTCCTTCGTCCATGAGTCTATGCATCGTCTACAAGGCTCAGGGTGACGACTTAGCCAAGCCAAACCTGTCGATCGTGCGCGAAAACGCTTCTTATGGGTCTCTTTTCACCACATCGTTTGCTGCTGTTTTTCTTATCTCTTCGTTAGAATCACGTTGATTAACAGATTATCTCCTCACCTTATTGGGCTGCATACAGGTTCATTCTTTCTCTGCTAGACATTCCTGTCTTCTACCCACGTTCAAAACGCATTTTGCTTTTCCACATTGCACATCTCACATTGCACTCCACAGACGCTTCTCGATCAATCACATAGAGCCACGACTACGGACCTCGTTCATCATCTTATCCCGATCCTTTCTGATCTTTTACATAGTACCATCCCTAATGCTACAATGTACATCTTCTGCGCTAGCCTTCCGCACCACATACACAGCCTTCTTTGCTGAGCTTGTGTTTACACTACCGTTTGTCACAGTATGTAGTTATTACTGTTGACGAGCAAAACCTAATACTTATATCTTTGTCTTGCATTCTTATCTTATTATTTTTCTTCATCTTTTGTATCTTTTCTCCCTCTTTTCCCTGGTCTCGTTGTTGACATAAAGTACTATCTTGGAAACCTCATTCTAGGCAATCTTAACACTTCAATTGCTAACTTGCTATGCTGTCAGGCGGCCGCGGCGCAAACGATCTTTTCTTCTTGAGTCACCAGTAGTTTCATTCCTGTACATACAGTGGCTGCAAAAAATGATGTCCCCTATATGACAACTCCCAATTAAATTAAATTGGGTCATGTGGGAGACATCATTTTTGTGGCCACTGTAAATGATTGACAGGTACTAGTACTTATTGAGTTGATTTTTCGGAGGTTCTGAAACAGCAGAAAAATACTAGTCTGTATTAAACTGTGCCATATACAGCTGTGCACAGTCATCACAGTGTCCTTTTCTTGAACCATTTCCATTTATTGCTGGTTTTGCAATGTTGTGCGGTTTGGCTAGAATGAAGGTTCTGTGTATATTCACCGTATTACGTACTTACGACAGTACTCTATAGCTTATCAGGTTAGTGACTCGAGATGATTCTGATCAGAAACTCCGATCAGATTCCTATGTACAGTGGCGGCGGCAACAGCTGACAAAGTGCCCGTCTTTCATTGTTTCCAGGAAAAAATGTACCTCCTCCTCCAGTGCATGACAGCCACTTTGCATATATAGTTAGGGTTGATCAGGACAACTTAACCGTTGACCATGCCATCTGGTCTCAGGTCAAGGTCAGATGTCAGTCACATAAAGTCAAGAAATGGTCAAGTGAGGTCAATGAAATAATGTAATTAGTACTAATATGTTTCTACACATCCTATATCCTCTGTTGCAGACTGATGTTCAGTTTTATGAGGAAATCTCTTGGTCTATCCCTTGGAAAAACCAATATAGACAATTTTTGACAAGAGTATATACAACACTTATTTTAATCCTTACTATATAATGTACAGGAGGCAGACTCTTTTATTTACATATAACTCACTGCAATCTTCTACTAAAATGGATGTTGGACCATCCCAAAGTGTATGTGGCTAAATGTAAACTGATGAGACTGGTAAATGCCGCACAGCAGCATTTGCGCCTTGGCTACAAATAAGTGTACATCAGCTGATGAACAGACACTGCCACACGACTAAACAATGGTCTAAAAGATGAGACCTTGTTCCTCAGCCTCAAAACTCAGATAGTGTAGCATATCTTTAGCATACTGGTCCGATATAATACAATGAGCTGTGAAAGTTCTACATAAGCTTGAGACCCCTGGTGAGATGACTTAGGTCAATCATATCTAACTTGGCTTTGACTCATGTGCACGGTTGAAAGTCATTGACCTGGTCAATAACAACCTACATATATATCGTCAGTCTCGATACTCGAGACTAACCTTGTATATGGTAGTTGCAAACACCACTGCCGTATGGAGAAAGAAGAGTCTATTGTCCGGGTAAGGTCCGAGAACTGTACACTGGTTTCCAGAAAGCGCATTGTCCCAAGACACAGAGTCACTACATGAATGAATTGAAGGCTCTAACGATGTCCAATGTAGATTCATATGGAGAAGGACTAGAATATATAAGGAACCGAATAATTACTGTTGGGACATCGACGAAATATAGGTAAAGATAGATATCATCTAATATTTAACATGCTCCATCTACCGAGTCATTCTCTCTCCCCCTTCCCCCTGCATTGCAATGGACCAGTACTCATACATCTTGTACTATGCGAGTATCCTAATCTTATTGCCAAATTTTGTTCAATCTGTCGATTTTCCTCACAATTTCACTCCTTCAACATATCCCCTTGCTGTTCGTTCTCCTTATCTCAACACATGGGTAGATGCGACTGGAAGCAATGGTGCAATACTGGCCCATGATTGGCCAAAACATTGGGACCTGAATCAAGTTTGTGACACAGAAGTAAATTATTGTTTAGCTTGCTGATAGTAGAACTTTATGTTGTCAGACAATGGGTTGGTGTGGTATGGCACGTATAGACAATACTGTGTGGCAATGGTTGGGTCCACCCAATTCAAGCTCAACTATCAAAATCCCATCAATCCAGACTTCAATTGTCACACCTACACGGACAATCTTCGAACTTGTGGCAGGTCCAATGTTGCTGAACATCTCATTTTTCAATCCAATTGAGGTAGGATCAGGTTCTGAAAAATTCCCAAATTGATGATTTATGTTGTCAAAGACTGAAGATCTTACAAGACAATCCATACCATTCATGTACCTTTCCCTCAGTGCTCACTCCCTTGACAATCAAGACCATAAAATTCAAATCTATTCAGATATAAGTGCAGGTAATTTAAAAGCCACTTTTTCTTGGTTTCGAAATCTAAGTATGTATTTTGAGAATGGGTTACAGGAGATCGTGTCAATTCTATAGTCCAATGGAACACTACTTTCACCTCGTCAACAATTTTTCATCAATCTTACTTGCAAAACCCTCAATCTATGGTGGAAGTCGCTAATCAAGCACAGGATGCTACAGTATATTATGCAATGAATCTTGTACGCTGTTTTTCTCACTGCCACCTTGAGCTGAATTGAATTATGATAACAATCAGAATCAGAGCATGTCGTGGAAGACAGATGACGCCAACATCACCCGCTCATTATTTCAAGATCAAGGAAGACTGGACAACCAGACAGACACATCTTTCAGAGTAGTAAATGAGTAAGTGGACCACTGCAACATTTACTATGCTATCATTTCTATTAATCGAGTCTTTTGAAGTCAGCTCCCAGTGTTTGGTTTTGCAGTGGATCTGGGTGTCTTGAAAAGTACATCATCTTCACTCGTTTGGGCCCTGGGCGTTGTACGAGATCCCGTGGTAAAATATGCAGCCTCACCCGATACTATAAATTCACCACGGGACCAAAGGCCCTATTTCTATTCAGATGCTAGATTCTCATCCCAGAGAATTGAAGATGTCATTGACTTCTTCATGCTTGATTATCAATCTGCTGTTGATCGAGCGGAATCCCTGGACACCCGCATATTCCAAGATGCTGCATCTGTGTCAGGAGGAAATGAGGAGTATTTTAACCTTGTTTCTATGGGTGCAAGACTAGTACTTGCTGGACTTGACATCACCTATTCCACTCTAAGTAATGGAGTGATAGATATCAAGGCTTTTATGAAAAACAACGGAGTTCACCTGTAGGTAGCATTGACACTTTCTTCAGAACCTCTGCCTTATACACAAGTCATCTAGCACAGATTTATACAGTGAATCAAATAATGCTCTCGCACTCTACGCTTCTCTCCCAGCTTTTGTCTATCTAAATGCAACATGGATGAGTTATCTCCTTGATTCTTCCATGCAGTTCCAAAATCTGTTGGCCTCGCAAGACAATTTTGCAGCCTCCACAAACCTGGGCAGCTATCCACGCGCAACCGGAGGTGAGATTCAAGGTAGTCCAGTCGAAGGTAAGGGCATCTACTCTTGTCTACCTGTCTAAATCACATGTTTATATCTATGACTGAGTACAGATACTGCTTCTATGCTCATCACTGCAGCAACCCACGCAAAAGTATCTAAAGACACCAAAATTATTTCAAGATATGTAGGTTGTCTTTCTGCAGAATGTTGTCATTGTTTGATGGATTATCCAGTATGAGCTGCTCAAAACATGGACAGATTACCTTGTTAGAAGCTCATGGCCACCGGCCAACCAGTCAGTACTTTCCTACCCATCTGATAGTGGTACATCTAAACACAAACCTAGAGTAACGTTGGACCGTTTCGGCATAGAAAAAAATGATTATACCACTGTAGCTCTTAAAGGCATCATTGGCATCCGTGCAATGGCACAGATTAGTGCTGCACTGGGATACAGCAATGATTCAGAAACTTATTTGGCAAGTCACGTCATGGATAGCGGTTTCTGGTTCATTATTAATCATGCATTTATTTATTTTTGACCTCTGTTGCTCTCAGTCAAAGGCCACGTCTTTTATTCAGGATTGGCAAACAAAAACCGTGAAATCTAACCATATAACCATGGAATTTGAAGATGACGAGTCGTCTGCACTTCTGTATGACCTATATGCAGACAGTCTGCTCGGTACAAATCTGGTCGACCAAACGGTAATCGTATATTCTGTATAGATACATACGTGATTTGACTCTCATTGGTTTTTTTTAGATATATGGAATCCATGAGCATTTTTGTCAAACTGTGCTTTCTTCGAACGACCACCCGCTTGGAATTCCTGTTTCCAGTTACGATCCAGGGACAAAATCAATGTGGTCCATGTTTGCAGCAGCTACATTCAACAACAATGAAACTAGGGATAACTTAATTCGGACCATGTTTACGAGAGCGACATTCAATCAGTCAAATGAAAGAAACTTTCCTCTGCTTTATGATACAGGCAATTTCTCTGTGCAGTCGACGGTAGGAGCAACATCACAAAACAACAAGGTGGAATGTTCGCATTGTTAGCGTTAAGGTATGTCTCGTTTCCTTTTTTCCTTTTTCTTTTGTAAAGTTCTGGGCAATCGATTCACAATTTTTACAGCGTATCCAAAGCTGTTGACGTCGTGAACACAACAACTCCAATCCCCCAGCCGTCGACATCAAAGGCAAGAGCAGGGAGAATTGTGGGCATCGTGATTGGATCGGTTTGTGCATTAACGTTATTTACTATGTTTGCGGGCTTTCTATTATGGAGAAGAGGCAAGAGTCAAAAACGTCCGGTTCTCACACCAAACGTTTTTCTGACGGGTCCTCCTGGAATTGAAGGAACCAGTAGGTCGAGAGTGTTCAGGTTTCTTTCCAAAGAGAAACCTGACTCCACGACCGCGGGGGTGACGGCGTTACCTGGGCCTCCAGGATCAGAAAGGGCGACGCATATGAGAGACGAATTGAGCACTTTAAGAAGAGAGCTGGAGGAGTTAAGGGCAGAAAGAGATTATGAAATGTTACCTCCACCACAGTATACAATGTAACTACAGTACTATATGTAACGAAAACCTCAATAGGCATATTTTGAAGGTTTCTTTTTTAGGATATTTTTCAATCCGAAGGTTCATGTACTCAAGCAGTTCGGAACATCATATTGGGTGCACGTTCAGTTTTGAAAAACTCAAATCATTGGGTTTTCATGCAGAAAACAGTCAAGTTCGGGAACGAGCTCTAGAGATGCTGACACGCTCCGGACAGGTGGGTAAGAAGATTGCACGATGACGTTCAAGAGCTTCAGCACTTTATCATTGTGATGTGATAAGTAAATAGAGAGTGGTAACCTGGCCTCATGTTTACCGGGCGCTTTTGGGGTGTCAAAGCTGAACTGGTACCGGAGATTAAGTACTGAACGTACATTACCGAAAGATACTGTACTTATTTATGAAGTAACGCATGTAATATTAGCACCAAACTCAACTCAACCTGTGCCGCAGGGAGCTGTCACAGTGACCAAAATTCATGGTTATGAACCAGTTTCTAGAAAGCGGTTGTAATGAAGACCGAGGAGCTTGGCAAGGAAGTTTGTTTTGTACAAAAGTTTTAGTGATAATTTCAATACTTTGGCCCGCACCATGTACTTACCCTCTATGATAAAGCCTAGGGTCATTAAATCAGAGAGCTGAAGTAGAAGTAGTACCCTGGCCACATGTTCACCGAGCGCTTTTGGGGCGTCAAAAGTTGACCTGTTACCGGGGTTATGTATACGTACTTATCTGTGAAGTAACGCAGGTAATAGTCACTAGCACCAAGCTCAACTCAGGCCGTGCCGCAAGAGGGCTGCCACTATGATCGAAGTTCATGTTTATGAATGAGTTTTTAGAATCCAAGTTGGGTTACAGTGTTACGCGCAGTTCAATAAGTACTTCGGCTCGCACCATGAACTTACCCTCTAAGATAAGGCCTAGGGTATTTGATACGCTTACGATGACTCGAGCTAGTACGTACTAAAACTACAACCAAATACCTTCCTGCATGATGCGTTCCACGTGCTTAAGCTGAGTGAGCACTTGGGCAGACCAACGTTTTGTCCAAAATGCGTTGATCAAACTGGAAAGGTTTGAACGTTTGAAGTTTCGATGGATGATTGTCGGTGTACTATGATATATTGATCGATATTTGGGGATCCAGTCTTAGAATTCTCAAGCTGTACTTACTCAACTTGTACATGAGCCATTCAAATATTCTTCCCAATGGCAATTCGACCTCGAGACAAAAACACACCAACAGGAACGACACGGGAGAACCCGTCCTCGCAAAAAAAAGGAACACTTCAATACGAAAGCTTTGAAAAGAACCTAAATATTAAATAAATCTTTGATGCATTTTTTGAGCTTCTACCGGATCATCCCACCTCCGGTCCTTGAAACATGCTCGAACTTTAACAGTTACTATTAGCAACTTGGCAAGTTACACCCTGCGTGTCTTGAAGCGATTTGAGAATCCTCATACTTTTATTTTCCAAAAAAAGTAGAAAAAAAGTCCGGTTGGTACTATGCGCTTGCTAACTGGTCCTTTATTGAATGAGGTTAGAGCCTTGGCAAAAGTGGAATCTTCCTCAGATCTCGAGTCTCAGAGGCAAGCTCCGAGTCGCTACATAAACGATCCGCTCGGAAATGTCCTCGGAAGGAGTCGAACGTGTCTAAATAGAGCTATCAAGAAGCCTCTTGGGAGCTATACCGCACGACGACAGGTCCAATGGTGTTTTTCCGGATCAAAGAGTGCATCAAAGATGGACTAGGGAACCAATCACTGTAATGCTCAAATAGACGGATGGAAGGTGTAGATATTTAAGATACTCACTTCAGAAAATGCCAAGCTCCCTAACGATTAGGGATCTGGTGCACGAATCTATCTATGAATTGAGCGGTAAGGCCTAGGGGCCATCCAATAACAGTGAGCATTCAGCGAGGCGACCCTCGGACTCACGGTGCGATCTCGCGTCCTTGATACTATTTTTTAAGATGACATTGACAGTATCGATAAGTAGTACTTCTGCAAGGTGGCTCGCGCGTGCGCGTCTAGTGGAAGGTACTGCGTTGCGGTGGCCCTTAGCTTTATCGATATCATGACGAGAGGAGTCTGCACTGGAGATTAGTGGAGTCATGAATGATGCATGAGTGCGCCTTCCAAGCATTGCTCATGCCAACAACGTGTAAAATTGCACAGGGTCGTTCGATTTTACAGCGTGTCAGAGGTAACAAAGTTCCGGCCATGTCTAGCTAGCTAATCCTCCGATTTCGAGAAGGAGAACGACTTTGTGTGCCTGCGGATTCTTGAGAGGAAGATAGGCTTGAGCTAGAAAAGTCGATGGAAGAGAAGGTTGCAGTCGAAGAGAAGAACCTAGGCCTGTACAGCACTGCTTGTCCAAATGGGTCTAGAACTTATATGGAACGTAACACGTGACGTGACGTGATGCGGTAACAGCGGAGTTAAAAATGGATCCACTCCTTCCAGATCCTCGTTTTTCTCCTCCGCCGTCTTCGTATAAAAGACGCCTTCCGCTTTCACTGCCGTCTGCCGTTCTGCCTCCAAAAGCAAACAATTCCTTCCTATTTGTTCAATCATGGCTTACAACAAGAACTCTCCTAGCATTACCATCGGTGACCAACAGCAAGATCAACGCTTGCTCCATGCTCTTCCTCCCGTTGACCGTCCCAGCCCCCTCACAGCTGTCTGTCCTCGTCCCATCCCCAACTCCTACTGGGCAACCCCGCTTCTCCTGGCATGCGAATACCCTTGGACCCCTAAAGACCGCAACAACCCCAAACTCGACGCTCTGCTCAAAGCCGGTGTCCGAACGTTCATCGACCTCACCGAATCTGGCGAGCTTTTGCCTTATGCAGGTCGAGTCCTCTCCTCCCGAGCTGTCCACCTCGGTATCGACCCCGAAACGATCGAATACCACCGATTCCCTATTCGCGATCGGTCTTTACCCAAAAGCGTGGAAGAAATGTATCGCGTGTTGGACGTGTTAAGGGACAATGAAACACGTGGAAGAATCAGCGCAGTTCATTGTCGTGGTGGTATAGGCAGGACAGGTATGGTCATCGGTTGTTGGTTGGTACAAAGCGGTGTAGCGAAAGACGGTGACGAGGCTTTGGAAGTGATAGCGAAAGAGTGGAGGACTGTCGAGAAGTGTAATAGATACCCTCATAGCCCGGAAACGGGACCGCAATTCGAGTTTGTGCAAAACTTTCAAGCGATTCAGGAAGTTGCTTCTTCGTGCACAGCGGTAGCAGCGACGGCTGCTGCTACGGCGGTAACGGGTGCAGCGGCTGTAGTAGTAGTGGGAGATTCTTCTAGTTCGTTAGGGATGGTTTCTGCTTAAACCTTTTCCCTTTTTCTCTCTCTCTTGATGCTCTTTTCTTTTTTCTTTTTTTTTGGGCGTCTCTAGTGGTCCTTTTGTTTGGGTTTCTCCCCATGTTTCTTTCATTGGTCATTTTGTTGGTATTGGTTTATTACCTCGGTGCGTACGCTCTTTCTTTCTTTTGCTTCCCTTTGACTTTTGTCTCTCGCTTGTCTTCGTGGGTGTGTCCGCTTCGCCAAACAGGGTTCAGGATGACCTAGCCAAACTTATCTGGTCAACAACTTGCGTTGTTCTGAGACTCTTCACTAGTTCGCTGTCTTTTCTCTCGTATGCTCCTCGCTCGCTTTGAATCACATTTGACTGACAGGTTATCTCCCTTCCATTCTTATTACGTTTGCATAAACAGGCCCATTCTCTCGATGCTAGACCCCATCCACGTTTCATACGCATTTTTCTCTTTTTTAATTGCGCACGACCACGACCACGACAGACATCTCAATCTCATAGAGCACAATTCACGATCACCCATGGACTTTTTTCACATCTTCCTTTGCAATGCCCTACACCCTACGCGCTAGTACCTCTATCTGCACCCCCTTAATTGGCAAGACTTCACCTCACCTCATCGTGACCCGCAACACGACTATTCTCCCGTGCAAAGCTAGCTCTCCTTGGGTTCTCCCGCCTTCTCATGTCATATCTCTTTCTCTCTATCTCTCACCCTCTCACCCTCCTCGCGTTTTCATCGTTCCGTAGATATGGGTTCCGTTTCCGCTGTTTATGTATTTATCTATTTCTCTCCACGCGTCCTCTTTTCTCTTTTTTCAAATTTCCTTTCCCCATTCTCACATACCTAGTCTCCATCGTGTTATGGCCTCATGTTCGCTGCTACACCTCCTAGTTCTCCCCACCATATACTTACTTGTAACAACCAAGCTCTCCCCGTCTATCGTAAATACAGCATGTAGTTATTGCTGTTGACGGGGCGTCTATTATTCTCGCTTTCCATCTCTTTCTCTTTTTCTCTCTTTTCTACTTTTTTACTCCTTGTTGCCGTCTTACAGCTTGCATACTACTCGCATACGCATTTTTACCTGGCATTCTTCCTTTCCCTTCCTGTCTTCCCTTCCCGTTCCGTCGCATTCCGCTTTCCCCTGGACTTTTTTCCCTTCCTTCCTTTTCCTTTTCCCTCGCTGGCAGATGACCCTTCACAGATGACCCACTTCCACAAGCTTTGGGAGAGGGTGTCTTCGTTTCTAGGGGTCGTTTCGAGGGGGTCTTTTTTGTATCTCCGACTAGTACCATACATATATTTCTTCCTTCTGAAGGTTCTTTTAGCATACCTTTACCCTCCCTCTGGGTATCGAGGAAAGAAGCTCAACGATTTCCTTTTCTTTTGATCTTTTCTCCATTTAGGGCTCAGCAGGCTGTGTGTGCGTGTGCGCGCGTCGCATGATGTATGCGTGTATGCGTGTATGCGTTGCGTGCATCATAACAGTACATCATACACCGTCATTTCGACGCCGTTGTTTTGAACTCTTTCGACAATTTCCCGCTGGACGGCCCCATTTCCTTGGTTCCTTTCCCGCATCGCTATACGCGCGCGCGTCGCCCCCCTCTTTCTTGTTTAAAAAACCCTTTTTTTGCTTGCAATTGTTTCGCTATAGCTTGACAACTAACAGCTTTTTCGTTGGACAATGAGTCTTCAGTTTAATGACTCGGGTTTTTTTGATGGGACTGGGTGATTTTGGTGCCTTTGGAGGGCGGTTCCTGGAGCCGAGGACTAAGGGTCGGGGTTTGACATATGTGGATGTGTTATGGACAGGACGGGATAGGATAGGACAGGACGGAAGATGATGATGATGGGAATGATGGGATGACGCCGTGACTGCTACAGCGCCTGGAGCGCTAATGTTTTACGTATGCGTATATATGCACCTTTTGTATAAGTAGTAGAAAGTTTTGGACATTGGCAGCTCTCCTTTTTTTTGCTTTGTGTATTTGTATCGATTTTCTTTTCTCCTTTGCTCCTTTGCCCCTGCTAGTACATATATATCACTAGTGCATACTTGCTGTCTCCTTCTCCTTTTTCTCTTTTCACCTTTTCACGTACTTACCCTGACACATTGCATCCTCATTGCTTTTGGGTTTTCCCCCCTCTCTTATTCTTCTCATACATACTTATCATTTGATTGTATTGTTAGTTGCGGTACCTGTGTTATTTAGCTAGCCTAGGTTTGCATAACTTGCTATCGATTGCTTTTTTCACTCCCTTGTTTTTACTTAGCGAAAAGCTTTCAGAAAACTTGGAAATGTGACCTCCTTGAGATGATCAGGCTTGAGAGTGACCCGAGCTCGCGCTTGGCCACTGATTGCATCTTGATTCTAGGGCCTTTCTCGGACTCTTTGGGTTGGCATTCTTCATACATGCGGAAGACGCGTTCCCAAAATAGAAGGTTCACTTGATCACGCAATTATCATGCTTTTTTGACCTGCGACACGTCATCTGGTTGCTTACCTTGCTACTCCCTCCTCGGAGTCCTCCCATCCCTTCTTATTTCCTTTTTGCTAGTAAACACTCGACGACTAGTATGACGGTCCTAGATCCCATTACGTCCAAGAAGCCATACATCGTTTTTGGATACGGGTCTCTTATCTTCAAGGTAGGTTTCAGTTTGAACGTGCCAGTGGATCGATATCGTTTTTCTTTTGTTCTTCCGTTCCGTTTTCCGTTCTGTTCGCGATCCCAACAAATTTGAATCGAAATCAAAAACTGACGGTTGTACTTTTATCGATATGAACGATATGAACGATATGAACGATGTGGATATTTTCTTCAAATGCGGTTTTGCGAACGTGCGTTTTAGCCTCCTCCTCATGTTATTGCACAAGGTAAGGTGTGCTGGTATTGTCAGAACGGATCGATGAGTTCTCAGTACTTATGGGTATCACAGTTCCAGGTTTCTTAAAAGGATACGTTCGTCGATTTGCGCAGATGTCACATGATCATAGAGGGACACCAGAGGTAAGTTTGACAGCCTGAGCCTGATTCTCGTCTTCCGTACTATTTTAGATTGGAAATGCTCTGCCTTTCTTTTCCTCAAACAAGAAGCTTATTATACATACAGCATCCAGGTCGTGTCGTGACACTAATACACAAGGAAGACTGGGACAAGTTCTCTGCTTCGGTAACTCGTCGCTTCTGTCTTCTTACTCTCTATCTGCATTGTTAATTCCCGTTTCTTGATACGTTTGTAGGATCCATTCCCTGATGAAGATGTCGTCTGGGGTACGTACTCCTACGTATTACTAGCTCTTTGCTAGTCTCCACTAAGATCTCTAACACACGTATAGGTGTAGCGTATACAATAGACCCAGTATACGAATCCGAAGTCCGCGACGATCTAGGTAGGGTTTAATCAAATCCAAGATTGAACTGTGAATGGATACCAAAAACCTTCCTATTTTTTCATTCTTTCGAAAACCAGACTATCGAGAAAAGGTGGGGACTATTTCCTCCTTGTTGAAAAGCTCTCTATTATACATCATCTTCCTCATTCCACCCATCCGACCCCTTTTTCTTTAATATGTCATGCGTCCTGCGCCCATACGGGGTTGGTCTCATACTATCGTCAACAGGACGGATACACCTTAGAATCAATCGACGTATACGGCTTCGACGATGACGGGAACGAGAAAGTTGTTTTACATGATGTACGTGTCATTCAAAGTTCGAATTGATTTCTGAATACCATTATCTCTTTAATCAAAGCAAAGTACTAATTGGTTTTCTTTCCTCGTTATCTTCTAGGTCCAAGTACGTAAGATCTTATTCCTCCTAGGCCTTACCCTTGTAGCTGGCTAACTTCAACATTCGCGGCATGTGTTTGGCTATCCGTCTATATATTTATGCTTGAAAGTGCTACGTCGGTCGAAACGATAATCCCTCCTTCAGTAAGTGATTATTTCATTGATTTACGTTTTGATACACAGTATACCAACATCTGAATACCTTTTTTCGTTTTCTTTTTCGATTTCCTTTTAAACAGTCGGCTCCGAACCTCTAGACGAACTCGCTCACAAGATATGGGAATCAGTGGGGCCTTCTGGGAAGAATAAAGTTCGTTCGTTTGTTCGTTCGTTCGTTTATTCACTGGTTTCTCTTTTCTCTTTTCCGTCAATTTTGTTCCTTTTTGGGACGAAACGAGAAACCTTTTTGAGTTTTACTACAAAAAAACTCGGCTCATGCCTCTTCCTTCCCCTCACTCACTTATTTGTTTATCGTTTCCCAAACTCTTAGGAATACCTCTACAACCTCGTCGAAGCGGTCCGTAAACTCGCTCCTGAATCTCGCGATTCACATTTATATGCGCTTGAAGTGAGTACTTGTTTTTTTGGGAATCGGGCCCGTCATTATACCTGTTTTTCTCTAAACTTGTTTTAATTCTGACGTCTTTTTTTCCTCATTCGTCCTTACTTGGATTTCGTTGACATTGCAATACACACATGCTTTGTTACTTTTCATTTGGAAACTCGGAATTTGGAAACTGAAGACGCGGGTAAAGGCTTTAGATGCGGAGTAAGGTGACAACTCTTCGTAGAAAAAGAATTGATACGTGTATTTACTTAGAAACTTTTTGTTTTCGTTTCTTCCTTTGTGTATGCGTGTATTTTGAGCGGATTGAACTCACACTATAGAAGGATATTCAATACTGACCTAGAGAGTTGATCAGTAAAGAGACTTCATCGAGATTGAAAGTTTGTACATGCACCATAAATGCTACTGAGGAACCTAGGCTTTTTGAGACGTCGGCACTAATTATAAAAGACATAAAGATTGGGATTCTCGAGTATTCTTCCATCTTCCGTAGGTCGATTCAGAATGTACTTACTTTTAGACTGAGTATCTAGTTCTTGAGTTACCCAAACTTTAGTTAAAGAAAAAAGACCATCAAACAAAAGTGAACTTGGGTTCTCCACTTTATTCCATCGCGGGGAATCGAACCCCGGGCTGCTGTGTTCTCCTACATATTTTTTCATGAAAGACAGCAATGTTAGCCACTACGATCCTTAAGGGTCCCCGCATGTTGCGGAGCCGTGTATTCTACCTACCTACCTACCACGATGGAGTCACTTGTGGCCTTTGGAGGTTGTAGATAGCTCCTTCGTAAGGCTTTTGGAGATCAAAAATATGGCAGACCCGTCTCTTCGGTTTACTGTCACGGAGGAAAGTGAGCATTCAGGCTAATCATTCAGGAAAACAATTTTGAAATTTGCTACATTTTTCAGGCGGGATTTTATGTAAATTTTATCTCACAAGTGTGTTACAGGTAGGTAGGTACATACTTAGGTACGCATCAGAGACGCGCGGAACCATAAAGGTGTACTTATATCTGGGTGCAAAGAACAGACAGAACTCTTTTATCAATACAAACTATTATGTAGGAAATCGATTCTCCCTGGTTTTTTATTTACCCAATTAACGACATTTAAGCTGGCCCTTTGTCTGAGCAATTTGTGTCCTCGACGTTTTCATTGAGTAGTGGTGCCTTATTCATTTGGCATTCTATATCGACGTGTTATAGCCCATCTGCAACTACAGACGGCAGTTTATTGACGTCAGTACTATGAGTTTGGTCTTAGCTTTCAGTTTCAGAATGTTGTACTTACAGTCGGGTAAATTGTGTATACATAATCGTGCGCGCGCGTTGCCGTTTTTTTTTTTGGACAATGCCATTCAATACAGGCTCAATGGCTTCAGGTCCAGTTGGCAACTACTCTACCTGCGCGCACACAATGTTGTTCCGTTTCCGAAATATTGGGGTGATCCTTTGTGGTAGATTAGTGATTGTCGTTAAGCTGCCCTCTCCTAGTAGACAGCTAGCTTGTCACATTAATAGTTTCGTCCACGTCAAAGAAGAGACATTTTTCTCCATCCGAGTTAAATCCTGTTAAATCTGATAAACATAAACTACGCCGCATTCCTGCGGGAATCACATACATACAGTTCCTTGCAGTGAAAAAGGATTTCGGAATTAGCAGTGGTATTTATATGTATTCAATTATGATAATGATTTCGAGGGCCATCAAATCATCAAAACAATTCATTCGTTGTTGTATCAAGGCACTGCATGGTAGAAACTACTGAACAACATTAAGGCTAGTTTGAATAGCGAACGAGAAGGCAGTGCAACCCAAGATCGACAAGGGAAGCAATCCGGCGCATCAGTACTGCAGACGCGATGTTTGGACCGCAGTTGTGTATGAATGGAATTTGATGAACGCCAATATGAGTATTACAGAAAATGTCTCTCAAGCGTTTCCAACTACAAAGTCGAAACTGCGGGTGGGCGGCCTGCGGCGGTTCACTCGGACATTCATAAGAGCTAGCCACCTACGTTATAAAACCCAATCCAGCCACTTACACTGAACAATCAAAGTCTATCCTTTCTCATAAAAAACAGCTTTCGAGTCCACTCCTTTATTCTTCTATCTAATTAACGCCTTTTAATAATCAAACTTTCCTCTAGTATGTTTGATACATACTCCACCTTTCTCATTTCCAGAGCGGAGCAGGCCTCCAATTCGACCAACTTGGAAAACAATGGGCTTCTTCCCGAAAGTCCATATGGATACAAGCCCAATCTTGGCGCTGGAGTATTTTTCCTGCTGCTTTTCGGTCTCTCTACTGGTGAGTAATTAATTTTCAACAAGTCTTTGATCTCTTCTTCCATACAGAATCGTTATTTACTTACTTATCTACTGCTATCAGTCATTCACTGTGGACAATCCATCTTCTACCGTCGCTGGTTCCTTCTCTACACTGTCGTCCTCTCGGGTATATTGGAAGTAGCTGGATGGTACGGTCGGGTTTGGTCAAGTCAGGACGTTTTAAAGAGTACTCCTTACATGATACAGTCAGTCATATTTTCAAAAACTCGTGCTCGTTTGGAGCTTCGTCTCTGTACGGAATGGACCTTAACAAAAACATACTCTTTTGTTCGCAGAATCGTGTGCACGATAATTGCTCCCACGCCGCTCTTAGCTGCGAACTTCGTGATCTTTGGCCGCATCATCCGGAGGCTTGGGACTACGTACAGTAGATTGAGACCCAGGTTGTGTGAGTATCTCATCTTTCAGTTCAATTATTCATTGAATGAAATTCACCTGGATTTCTTTTCTGATAGACACCAAGATCTTCTTCTCCTGCGTAAGTAATTTTATTCCAAAGATTGACTTAATCAAACCTATGTATCTATTTATTTATAGGACGTGATTGCTCTTATTGTCCAAGCTGCCGGGGGTACGATTGCTTCTGGAGATTCAAAGCCCAAGAATATTCTTGATCTCGTAAGTTGAACCACGTTTTGAATGATATGGCTCCCGTCTGGACAATGTTTTATTTACTAGGGGACTCATGTCATGTTGGCCGGTATCATCTTCCAACTCAGTGAGTTGGCAAATTTGTTTTTTTTATCTCTACATTGTTGAATATCCTTGACACTAACATCTCCACTGCTCACAGTTATCATCACATGTTTCTCTGTCTTGGCCTGCGACTTTTGGAGGAGATACTCCCGAGACAAACCTCTAAGGTCACTGAAAGATTCAGACGAAACACCCCGAGGATTTATGGGAAGGAAACTACAACTTCTCCTCTATGCTCTCATAACTAACACTTCGGTTCTTTACATTCGGTGAGTTATCACTGTAGACTATTTTACCTTTATTTATCGGAGTGCTAATAACGGAACAAAATAGTGCGATCTACAGGACTGCCGAACTCGCAGATGGATTCCAGGGGAAGATCATCACCACCGAGTGGTTATTCAGTAAGTCCAAGTGATACACGTGTCCGAGTATACGCTGAACACCATGCATGAACACAGTCGTGTTTGACGCACTCATGGTCTTCCTCGCGATGTTCATCTACAACATTTTCCATGTCGGCAGACTTATGGAAAGTGAAGACGAGTTTAAATTTCACTTGAAGCTTCCAAACAACTCCTCAAGCGAAACGAACGTAAATCTCATGTACATGCCGAAGGGCGATCTTTCGGACAACTTGAAAGGGCGTTCAATGGTATAAAATCCACCGGTGGTTTATGTTCACAACTTGATGATGTTGGACGAGTGCGGTGGAGCTTGTTTACATATATATTTATTGAGTATAGGTAGTTTGATATTTATGTATGTTTCGGAGCAGGTACATAGTGCAGTTTTATGAACTATTATTCTTGCACCGAAAGCCAGTCGAGTGTGATGCTTTTTCTCGGCTCACGACCCGCTCATGAATCATAGGCTACGGAGGGACCGTACCGTTCATTTCATCTGCAGCTTTGCACTGTGGCTATGCTAGATAGATACCTCCGAGAACCATCCGATCCTACATCATTGACAAGAAACTTTTCACACAAGGCCGACCGAAGGAAAGACTCGTCTTTACTAAACCCCTTCGCTTAGCATTGCTTGTGACATTCCCATTAGGCAAATCTTATCACATTCTTATCGTGATGAATTAACACACCGTTAAGTAACCCTTGCATGGGGATCCTCACAGCAGGTGTAATCCCTTATGCCGACTTACCGGAGCCGGAATCCGACATGTCATGCAGCTCTGTAGACTGTGACCTTATGGATGGCCTCGTACTTGCCACGCGAAGCGATGGCCCACTTCCTTTAATGTAACAATAACCCACTTTAACAAAAAAGCTATGGGATTGTATGAACGTACTTTCGAAGTTGTTACAGGAGGTTACCATTACTACTTCCACTATTCTTTGGGCGACAAGTTCCTTGGTCCAACTTCCTTCGTATGATGACTTCGTGGAGTTCTTTTTTCACCAATCGGTTTCTTAAAAGAACTTTTTCACATATGTGTTCCCATTTGGACTGGAAGGCATCGACTTTCCCGACCCGGTACAGTTGACGTCAACTTTTGTATTTATGCACAGTAGAAACAATTTTTCAACGTCAGCGTAATTGTTCATCTTCAGGAGAACCTCGTTTTATACAGAAAACTGGACATTTGAATCAACTAGTATAGGAGGGCGGTGGTAATCCGACTGCACTACCCCTCTCAATTGAGACTGACCTCATATCCAGATTCTTCCTTCCAACATTTCTGCTTCCTGAAATACTGCTGACGACATATCCAGAATCTGATGTGTCTTCATTCAGTTGTATCCTAGAGGATACTTGACTGGATAATACGAAAGGCTCGATTCTATTACTGGGGTTCACGCCGGATATTCCGGAAAAGAGATTGGTGGAATCATTGGCACGCTGGAGCGTATCTGGTGCAATCATTCGCCTAACGCCACGTCGTCTTAATAGTACGAAGACCAGGACAGTGATCACTATGATTGCGAGAAAGGTCACGGTTCCCAAAGTTGCACCGATGATGACGATCGTTTTCGAGTCTGTACTCATTCCGGAGGAAACAGCGGGGCTCGGGACGGTTAAGGAAGTAGATCTACAAAAAGTCACCGAAAAGTCAGATGCGAGGCATGTTAGTATGAAGAAATTCAATGGGTGACAGACTGAGATGGTAAATTTGATTGTCCACCACTTTTCGATGCCACAGTACTGTGTAAAATCAGTCAATCAAATTGTCAGAGAAAAGTTGACTCACCTAGCTGGTGGAGCAGTAGCTGAATTGAAGATGGTACCAGTCGTTTGTTGGGATCTATCTTGAAGTTTCATTTTCTCTCTTGTCAACAACAATGATAAGAGCGGCGTACCCAGAGTTTGAAGCACCTTCAGAAGGAATAACCTGCAAGTTTGTACTATTACTGATATTCATCCCATCATCGGGTGTGGTTGTCCTATTTGCATAGTTAGCGTACAGGCAACCGGCCTTGACAGGATAGACATTTACAACTGGTCCGCTCCTGGTACACCCACTACACGATATGTGCTATTAAAGTATTTAATCATTGAAATAAAGACTTCCTAAAGATAAAAACTCACCCAGTCTGTGTAGGTGCAGGAAATACACGGGTCTCTGTCAATCCTTGACTTTCTGTGGTCATGACAGAAAACGTTTGACTTGGTGCGTCCATCACCATTACTAGCTGGAAAGGTAGAACATCTGCTTTTCCCCGCTCCGGTTTAGCTACCCAAACAACATTAAACTGTTCGTTCTGATGAACGGTTTCAACATCGAGAATTATGTCGTAGCCAGTACATGTCCCAATAAAATATAATAAGCACTGAAAGACGAGGAGTCTATCATTATTCAATGATGAGTCTTTTGGCACGATTGAAAATGAAAGTTAACATTACCGGCGAGTGCCAGACATTGAGCACCTGTTTGATAGTAGATGGGATGTGTCGGGGAGAAATTATGACTCTTGATTTGACTACGGTACCAGTTTTAAGTCAAGGTCCAGGGCTATTTATTATATGTACATCTGTCAATCAAAGGAGATATATTGTTTCTGCAAGATTCTCATATTGATAAAGGAAAAACCGGCACAGTGGAGATGCTTAGCGCACTTTTCATCAGGTTACCGGGTCAACCGCTTGACCCCAACTCGTCCCACGGACTTGACTAAGTCTATTGGGGTCTGTATTGGACGGGTCAAAGGATCAGATACAGGTCAAGTAGGAAAATAAGTAAGAACATAGAAAGAGCTCAATCGACAGACATCTTCTCACTGTATGTGCAAGAGCAATAAGCTAAGTTTGATTTGCTCTCGATCTCACAAAGTTATAACACCTTTTTGAATGACTCGCAAATTACTGGATCCCATTACGTAGGCATCATGAAAAGGGTCGTATCAATTGTTCGCTTGCTGGGCTTGTCCTAGCTTGTCATGTTGATGAATCCCCACCAAAATAAGGAGTACAGTAGGCAAGTACGGATAGGTACGGGTTCGCAGATTTCTTTTCCAGAAATAAGCGAAAATCAAATAATGCTCCACTCAGTTCCGATGGGTGGTTAGAGTACTAGTACACCTTTTCCCTGTGTTTCTTCTACATTACATAGCCTACGAGCAATACATGTTCATTCATGGTAACAAAAAAACATCCCAACTACACTTCCTCAGGATGCTCTCAATTTCTCGAAAGTACATCACGAGGAACGGCGTGAAGCTTTGAAGACTGACCCGCTAAATCGCCCATCATTAGCGAAAAAAGAAAACGGCGACTCCATAAGCGAGAATTGAGCGTCCCGACACCCTACTAGAGCGCAAAAATGCACTTCACTTGACTGAATCATTATGAAAAACTGAATTAGATAGGGTCACGTGATATCCATCATTTTATTTTTTTTGCGCTCACTGTAACTATTAGCAACATGTCTAAAATCAATTTTAGACGTTCCCGCATCTGAAGAATAAGAGTTTTGGCATCCACATCATAATCTTATGCACACCTGATGCAGTTCGTTACTATGTACATTGGTTGATCGTTATGGTGTCTGTCTAAGTACGAAAGACTAGTCCGTTACCTGCCAGTGGGTCCCATCATCCATGTCTTGCCTTCTTTGCTTCGCCACGATAGACTTTTTGCACCATCGTTTCACAATCAGTATTTCGCGCATCCATCAATGTTGCCGGTCCATATAGCGCTTTCGCGTCCCCTCTTGCGGCCAAACCACCCCAGTCATTCTAAAATTAAAAACCATCATGTTTGACACAACATGAGAAAAGTGGACCAACGCGCAACGCATGGCAATATAGAGGTGGTTATCCCAGTCTAAACAGGATCACATCCGGGGTGTCAGTAACTTGTAAAGGCAAACTCCAACCTCATAAACCTCCAAAATTCATATTCTGGCCCGGAATCTTATCTGCCAAATCTAATCTTCATTTAAGCCAATCTTTAGGTCTTTTTGCCTCTTCTCCTGCAACCTGCACAGCTGACATTGTTTGATTCCTTTAGTAATGAAGGAATAAGGCCGTCGCTTTGCGCAGGTACGAGGCCGTATCCAACATCGTAACTCCTTTAGGATTGCTTGACCCTGTTTTGACCGGCTTTTTTCGGCTTTTTTCAGCGGGTCAAGCCAATCAAGTCACAAGGGGACCAGCCAACGGGGTTTTGGTAACAAACTGCCTCGGCAACCATTGAGTTTTTGTGACGTGCCGCTTGCCAACAAGCGGGCAAGCCAGCAAAGCCGGCCAAAGGAATCACGTAATTTCACGATGAATAAGGCAGCCAGAAATGGTATAAGATAAGATTAGTGATATGCCAAATGGATATAACATGGTAATTCGCATTGCCACCTGTGACTCACAATAAGCAAGAACAAGTCGGCCTCTAAATAATTCAGTACGTAAAGGAGTGAGCCATCGCTTCACGTGGCAATTACGAGGCCGTAGACTGTTGGGAATAAGATGCTGAATTAGCACTTCCTAATGGAGACGCTAATCGAGTTTTAAAGACAAGACCTTCAGTAAACCTCCGGCTTCATCATGAAAGAAGAGTGAGTCATTACTATGTGTGGCAGGTAAGAGGCTGGGAAGCAAGATGATGATATACTAGATATTGAAATGAGCTCCAGCTCAGGGATGAGCCCTCCATAAACTCCGGCTCGTAATGGATGGTAACTCGTGGTAGATTCCTAGCCAAAATTTTGCCCAATAGATAATGCGGGTCAAGAGACCTTTCCCGCCTATAGGAACCATTCCTTGTTAGAATGAATTCCTTAGACTCTCCACTACTATTGTATAAGCAATGTCTAAGTATTGTTCAAGTGCAGAAAGTGTTTAATCCATTAAACGATATAACTAAAAACTACTATATTACAAGATCTTGTAAAAGGACAGGATTATCATTTTAAAATAAGAAGACTTGCTTCACTATCGAAAAGACTGCGAACAAACTAGAGATTGTACAGCGTGTATGTACTTCTTAATATTAGATGACAAACTTGAAAAGCGCATAGGTCAGAAAAAAGTAAACATAGATTTCGAGGATTCTGAATACTTGGTGTGAACCTACACCTTAATCACCTTCTCCCATCCCAAGGGTAACCAACACGTAGATATTCGCCATGGTGATCAAAACCCAAATACAAGTGGCAACGGCAGTAGTGAATCTGTTGCTGCTGAAGTCCTCGCCTTGGCTTTCTGCGGTTTCGACATCTTGTTTGTACATCTCGGCTGCACTTGTACCCTCAGAGTAGACAGCAAACTGTGGCTTTCGTGCACGCATGATTTTCTTAGAAGCCGTAAGATAGATCAATGGTGCAGTGATGAAGGGAAGCACGATAGACAGGACGACTTGAGAAGCGACCAGAAGCGCGTCAATTCCGGGCTTTCCCATAGCAATAGCAACTGCCATGGAGGGAATGACTGCTATAAGGCGTGTGACGAGACGCCGAACAACAGGCTGAAGAAATGTCAGCTATTGATCCTTTGCGCCACAATGAATTGACATTTACCGAAGTTCGCCACTGCAGAAAACCCTCGGAAACGGCCTGACCTGCGACGGTTGCAATAATTGACGAACTCTGATTTGTGGTCAGTAATAGGAGAGCGAACATAATAGAGAACGTTTACCTGACCAGCGGCCAAGAGAGCGATGGCGAAAACGGTTGCGGCACCTGAATAAATGTTTCAATCAAAACGTGTTATCCTTGCTGAAGAGTCGGCTCGTACTTTGGCCGATGAGCTCTTTAATCAAATCATATGCTTCGAATAACCCGGCTGGACCTTCGGCACTTGAACCGTTGTTTTGTCCGTAAAAGAAAACAGCGGCTGCTAAAATAAGAATCCTAAGAGTTCAAACCGTCGTAAGTATACGAAGAAAACGGAAATAGCGTAAGGAAATTTCAGTAACCCACAGGCTATTGATAACGACCGCAAACCCCAAAAGACTGACTGCCATGTCGATAATTCCATGGTAGAGATGCTTCTTGATATGTTCCGCGGTGTTATTCTCCCTCTCACTATGACTGGTTGCTTTGGTGGCGTATTCGCTTGGCGGAGGAATTCTGAAAGCACTGATAGTGGCGAGCTTGATAGCGCGGTAAACCCGAATCAAGGGATTCGTGTACATGAACGATCGATTCTCGTCAACTACTGCCACGTTAGGAAGAGAAACCCGATCCTGGGTGGCCAGTGCCGAACCAAGGAAGATACTATGAGGCATGACAGTTGCCCCAAGAATACCGACAGCTGCCCGACACTATCAGTAAACGATGGACGAAAATATGATTCGGAACTGCTTACAAGTATATAATGCCCCGTTGGGAATGATGTACTTTGAAGGAAGATATCCGATAAATGTATCGCCCCATTGAACATCTACCTTTGCAATGATAATGCACATGCAAATTAAGACAGCGAGGACCTGTCCAAACACTCAGTATAAATCAGTTCGGGATTGGAGAGAAGAAGCTGACCATAGCTCCAATCATTATCTCGAAGTATTTGACTGGTCTACCTCTCAATGGATCACCGAGAGCCAATACGAAAATGACATCGAAGGCCGTGATGAGCACCCCGTGCCACAGTTGCAAATTCGGAAAAAGCAAGCACAAGGCGATAGCAGATCCCAGTAGCTCAGCCAAATCGGTGGCAATGATGCCAATCTCAGAGATTGCGTAGAGAGGATAAAGAGCCAACCAACGATAGAGGAGCGTGTGTTTTGGCCTGGAGTGCAGCAAGACACGACAATGGGAGGCGAGGTCTGCATAAAAGAGAACGGTGATTTAGTTTAAATACCTTAAGCAGATGAGAGAGTTTCGAACTGACCTAGACCGGTAACGACACCTAATCTTGTGGCGAGGCACTGAGAACGCTCAGCTACGTGTACGAAATTCAATAAAAATAGTGTATACCTGGATGAGAATAGCGAAGAGGCCGCACAATAGAACAATGAAAAGAAGTCTGTAGCCATACTGGGAACCTGCGAGGAGATCTACTCCCCAATTGCCTCTGAAGACTTATTAAGCCATAGTAAAGACTAAAAGTAAAACGATGAACTTACGGATCGAAGTAAGCAACGGCACAAACAAGGCCAACGCCGGTGTGCTTCTTGAGGTGATAGAAGACGATCCAAGCAAGGTCTTTGAAACCACGCTTCTTCCCAGTCTCTGGATACTGCTCAGATTTAGCGCCCTCCTTATCAGTGTTTTCGTCGTGGGGAGCAACTAGAACCTCAACAGTATCCTTGTAGACTTTGAATTTACGGCTTGGATCGCGACTGTCAGAAGGAGGGGTGACCATTTTGCGTCGAATAGTCCTATAGAGAAAACCTCATGAGCTTCTAAGTTTTTATAGGAACCAGAAGACAGGTTCTGCGAAAACAAGACCCAACAGAAGCCCCGACCGAATTCAGTTTTGGAGAAAATTGTGTCGGTCTCATTTACCATATCCAACATCGAAAGAGGAGTGAGCAACTCATCTATCCAAAAAGACGGTGTCACACCACAACTTTGAATGCATTTGGTGGCCGGCGGAGAGGCTTTATGTTAGCCATCGTGATAGCGTTTAGCTGAAACAGAAGTAACGAGTCCAAAAAAGTCGTCTGTACATAAATTGAAGAAATTACTCCTATGACATTTACACAAAAAGACCTGACTGTGGTGTCTAACTAAATTTGTTAGAAGAAAATATTCTTACGCCCGATACTATCTTAAAAACCCTGACACAGTGTGTACGTCAACCTCCCTTGAGCAAGATCAAGTGAGGTTAAGACTATGCTCAACGCCATTCTCATTGAATATCCAAGCTGCAACGCACTTTGAACAAATTTATCTTTACGCCTGCTTCTTGGCCCGGTACCCAACCGAAAATTAATAGGTAGAAACACGCCCAACAAGAACTCTTTCCAACGGTCTGGTAAGTGGTAAGGGCATCAGGATTGAACCAGTATCATAAAAATCTGGGTGAGCCCTTCATTCGGTTTCCGTTCTTCAGGTTGGCACGAAGGACAGTGTTGAGCGGTATTTGCCGATTCAATTTCATTTCGGCGCGCTTACGAAATTTGATTATTTTTTTTACAGACTCGGTTTGGATGTCTCCAAAAGGGCATAAATGACGATAGCTAAACACCTGTATCTCCTACTAAATCCCTTGTCGGGGGTGTGACGCTGGACAAAAACAAAATTTCTGACCCAGAGTACTACATTGTTGACGAACTCTGAGGTGCTAACTATGATATATAATCAGTAACTGCGATTCAACGTTTATCCTTTCACCGTATTCTCTATCAAACTGCCTGAGCTTGCCCGCGGTCTGATTGAGTATGACGACTGTAAATGCACTACATTCAATGAACACAGTTTCGCGTAACATGAAATCGTTTGAATTCAGATAGTTGATGCACCTAAAGAACTAGCATAAATTGGGTTATATGAAATCAGGTAGAGAAACGAATGGATGGATCGTACGTGCGACATAATCCTTTTCCAATACGCTGGCAATGTCAAGTACTGTAGGTGTAAATAAGTTGCTACGAACTACACCTTTACCCACTGAAGAAAATACCGTATGATAACATCTACACGAGCCGCTCTTAGTAAGTGACCGACTCACTGGCACTGATGTGATACTGTTCATCATAGATTATGGTCAGGCAGATACACTTCTTTGTGGCTCACGCCTCCGAGCTCCTGCCACGTGTAAATAGTCAATTTTATGTAATTCCACATCTGAGATATTCGATCTCTCATGTGCTATCCACAATGCTGATCCACGAATCGAAAAAGCGACTAGCTCCTGATTTGCTTTTTGGATCTCTTGGCAGATCTTCTAGCGCCATCGAAATAGGATGGGTTCCGCATAAACAAAGATTAAAGAAGCAGGCTTGATACATTGAGGTTCTGGAGCATTTTTGCACTAGTCTTCCGTCCTAGAAAGTTCCTGCGGCGCCCATTATAAGCTCTGGACCCCTAAGCCACTCGCTGTTTCCCGTTGTAAAGAGCCCCCTTGCATGACTACTCCTTTAGGACCCAATTTACTATACTTTTCTCATTCCGTGAGGTCGCAAGTATATGCAAACACTCCGATGGTGATGAAAACTGCTAGAGTCAGATAAGGAATGCTGATTTACTTCCTTAAGGCCGCCGGATATGTACGCAAGAAAGCGTCCAATATTGGACATCTACTTTGACAATTCGTAAGCCCAGCTGCACATTTTCAGTCCTTATGGTAGGTGGGGCTGCTCAGAAATCTCTTGACGGAAGCAGTCTATTCTCGACGTATGTCCTAATGTCAAGTTCTCCCTTGTGACAAGTGGAACCGGTGAATACATTATATCGGGAGGAACACGCAAAGAATGATGAAATCCTCTTTTGAACAATTCTCTCACTGCGAAGTTCAACCGGTGGGTAAAACACCGAGGTTTTTTGATTTTACCTACTCTTGAACCCCTGGGAAAAGATCGATAAAAAATTTGCCTTAATCGGTAGCCTCCCACGGGAGCACTTAAGTCTTGGCGATATAATACTTCTTGATGAAGAAAGTTGTGAAGCGCATATCGCCGAAATGTATTCTTGATATGTTCTATTGACCTTCTCCCACGCGGGAACCCCTAGGTTTTGACTAGTGGCCTAACGCAGTCTAATTACCCCGCATAAGCCTCGTGTCAGTCTCAAGCCTCCATGTAAAAATTTCCGGCTCCGTCTTTTGTGCCTAACACACTATCTTGAACTATACCCAATCCGTATTTATGACTTATTCAAACTATTCTAATTCCTACATGCTACATCAAGTACTTCTTATAAGTCCTATCTTAGCGCTAATGATTGTGACTCGAGAAGCGAGCGGATTGCGCTCTCAAAGGTAGCGTCAAATCCCCCAGGATCTCCGTACTGTTGAAAATTCAGCTGAAAGTCCCAGGTATATTTTTCAGCTGTAAGGTTGCCCACCCTATATTGAATCTTTATCCAGCTTTAGTTCTCTGACGCATTCTACACGACCGTTTACGACCTCGACTTATCACGATGTTTCCATCACTCCGTCGGCGAGTCAGCAACAACTCCGATGACAACTTCGAAAACTCGAATGAATTTATGCCTACACGACGACCACGATCTTCACGACTCTTCCGAATCTTAGGTATGCACCGTCGAAGACAGCATGACCCAGAAAAATCCCCATCTTCTTTCTTCCCGAGTAACGCGAACGCCATTTCGAGCATTGCCGGCCCACGGGCGAGCATCTCGCAATCTCAGGGTGAACAGGATTCCGAAAAAGTAACCAGTCATCCTACCATGTTCCCGGCTCATCACGCAATCTCAAGTGTTGCTGGTCCACGTCGAACAAGCATGTCGGCTACAGAAACCACATTGCTCAACCCACAGACTGCTCCAGCAAGCTTATCAGGAGTCGCAGACTGCGCTGTTGCAGAAGCTAGCGGTAACGTCAACATGGAAGTATCTGTCAACACTTCCACACTGGCTAACCGCGACTCGATGAGCAGCTACTTAACGGCAGCTTCAGAGATTCCCCGAGACCCCTTTGACTTTATCTCTGCATACAAAGACGAAAAGCAGCTCAGGCAAATCCAAAAAAGGACAAAGAAGTCAAACGTCGGGAAGAGGGTTGCCGAATATCACGAAAAGCAGAACAAAGTGCGTTCATTTTCTGTTCTATGATCAATCCCAGAGGCGAACTGATTACCTGGTCAGCTTATTTTGGATCTCCTAAAACCAATGGAGGAGCATACCACGGATGCTCACGATGAAAAAGAAGCTGCCCGATTACCTGTATGCGCAAATCCTTCATCATTACCGAGAAATTCGATTTGAGTTCCTTTCTTCCAGGTTCAGATCGCGATATACGCTTCTCTCATCGCTAACTTCTCGCTTTGTATTCTTCAAAGCAAGTGTTTCAGTGACTATTATGTTACACCTTCTTATTTTTTTTTTCTCCTTTCTAGTGTACGCAGCTATATCTGCACTTTCGCTCTCCCTCCTGGCTACGGGCATTGATTCCGTGTTCGATATCGGTTCCAACATCCTTCTTTTCTATCTGCACCGCCGCGCTGCTAAACTCGATAAAACTAAATGGCCCGTTGGAGGTGCTAGACTTGAGACAATTGGAAATATCATCTATGGTTTTCTGTATGTTTTCTCTCCATTTCAACTATATACTTCGAGTTTCAAACTAATTGGTTTTCATCAATGTACAGAATGGGCTCAGTAAACTTAGTTGTGATTGTCGAATCTGTGCAAAGTATCCTTACACACACGAGTGGGGAGACCAAGGATTTTCATCTTCCTTCAATTCTTTCAGTTGCGGCTGCGCTAGGTATGTGCTGCTACTCTCGCCACTGCTCTTCACCTAAGTTGACTACGTAATAGGGGTTAAATTGATGTTGTTCATCTACTGTTATTCCATCCGTAAATACTCGAGTCAGGTTCAAGTCTTATGGGAGGATCATAGGAATGATTTGTGGATTAATACTTTTGGTAAGTATCGACAACTCTATCCATAAATGGAAATAGGAACTGACCGGCCTGAACTCTATACCATACTTGCACGAATTTCTAGGTGTACTCATGTCAACAGGTGGCAGTAAACTGCGCTGGTGTATGTCTTTTACTCCGTGCTATACTGAAAATTACTTAACCTCTTTTACGACTGTTCAGGGCTCGACCCAAGTGGCGCAATCATTGTATGTTTTTTAAGTGTCTTCCTTCTTTTCTCCTCTGACTAAGTACAAACCAAGATTGCTGTTGGCATCGTGTTTGCCTGGTCTAGGACTATCTACAGCCAATTCTGCCTTTTAGCCGGAAAATCCGCGCCAAATGAGTTTATCCAACTCCTTGTGTATAAAACTATGACATACAGTAAAGATATCCAGAAAGTGGATACGGTGAGAGCATATCATAGTGGACCTGTAGGTTTTTTTTTTATTGGCCTGGATTATATTGAAACATTTGTTCTCGTTATTTGTAGGGATATTTTGTCGAAATCGACATTGTCATGTCTCCAAATACACCCCTCTCCCGTGCTCACGATCTTAGTCAAAGACTCCAAGACGAGATCGAGGTCTTACCCAACGTTGAGAGGGCGTTTGTCCATGTAGACCATGAAGCAACTCATTTGCCTGTGAGTGTCACCATGACAAGCTCTTACTCACAATAACCTTGTCCGTAATGCGTCTAGGAACATCGAAAGTCAATTTAGGACTGGAAGCGGCCTTGATTATGACTTTTCAATGAGGAGAATACCAATGAAATGAACGAAGATTTTTCTATATGTTTCTGATATAATTTGTTCAAGATACTACATATAAACCTCACTCGCATGAGAGGGATAGCAAATACACGGTGCTTTTGAACTTACCAACCTGAAGGGAAGGAAAACCTATGTGATGTTTAGAAGCTCTAACCTTGACTTCATGGCTACGCAATCAAGACTGTAACGGTAGATTCCATTGATATCGGATACAACTTCCTATCAGGAGATCTTTTACGTAGGAATGTCCCTTACAAACTATTTCTCTGCGATACGAGTATACCCCATTCTGCTTTATTGCGCCTCGGGACCGTGGCCAGAGGCTATGTATACAGACCTATGATATGATCTCACGCAATTCTGTAGGGTTCCGTCTCGCGTGATGTTTTTTTCCATTACCACTTGCTCATTTAAACGAAACCGGGAACACCGTGAAGTACTATATTGAAGACCCTTCCTAGATCCAGTTCGACCATTTGAAAAGAATTAGATCTACATCGATGGAGTCTATTCGTGTTCGTCTATCATGACCATTTATCGTTCACGTGTCGATAACAACCACTGATGTATCTCCACTCAAAAAAAGAATCAATTCATACCGAGGTCATCATTGATGTGGCGTTCAACTACCTCCAAGGTCTTTCTACAACGCAAAGCAAAGACCCATGTGAACAAGAAGATTTCTATGATTCGTTCTTTAGGCCCTACCAATCAGATTGTCTCATTTGCCGGAAATTTGCAAGCTAATTGCTACCTCGATGTTTACTTCACCACAATAGAAAAATCACTGACCACGAGACACACAATATCATAGCAATTGCTGTTTATCTTTCACAATCGAGCTCTCAAATCAAGCACAAAAGTTGACTTGAATCTGAACAAGTCAACGCTAGTACTGTATTCAACCCCGGACCTTGGCCGGTACTTACAGAGTTTAACAATGGTAGAAGGATAGTCGCTACCATATCCATATGCATTAGCACAAACGGCGAATAAACAAGGAGTTAAAAAAATCATCTTTACTAACCTAGGACAGAAAGGTGAAGTCGTCTGAGTATGATTATCAACCTATGTTTACCTGTAAAACTTGGTTGTATCAAGACTAGCTGCATGGACTACGGGACTAACCTCCACATTACACGATTTCCCCACGTGGTGACTCCTTGACACTATCTTACTTGAGAACGTGACAATCCACAAAGGGAGCTTTTTAGTTGTCTCGAATGCTATCTGATAACAATACAGCCTCAAACTTTATTTAAATACTTCTAGATGTAGAATACAGACCCAGCATATGAACTGTAAATTCACAAAAGGTTCGACTGGATGACGAAACCCGATCCTCGGATGACTTGGCATTTGTATAATTATCAACTAATTTGGGTGCAATGAACAGGAAACTCAGGTGATCAATCAATGAATGTTTGGGAATGTCCTGAAACGCGGTCATGTCGGATAGTAGAAGACTCTTCGCTGCATTGAAACCCAAGCACTCACTTGTCTAGTGGCTCTAACATTTGTATGATAAGAAGTATCGACATATGACTTGAGTGTATTATAAAGCTGAGAAATAAAGATACGTAAATTACCCAAATAAGATCTACACTTTCACTAAGCACGGAACGGTGTCGGACACCGAGGAGCCTATTAATCGGACCTCTCGTAGATCTCGGGTGCCATGTTCTGGTCTAACGTCATTTAAGTACATAGTATTACTCTTATGTACTCAGCTGAATATCCCTGCCAAGACGTTATTGAGATCAAGGCTCAGATAGGTAGTTCGACTAAAGCTATTTGGGTGGGGAATCCCCTTGAGTAAGAACTTTTCGGGCCAAAGCAATTGATATACAGCCAATCGGAGTTATACACAGTGCTCATTCGTCTTTATCGCGTTATTTTTATATTCCCTCTTGATTGCTGTGGTTGAGGTGCGTCGCCCTTTCTCCCGCGGCGAACAAGATCTGAGACAACTCGGAGATAATTTTATGAACCGAAGGTAGTGGTATACGAACTCTTATTGCCATATAGTAACTATAGGAACCACCATATCGCTTTTGCAGTTCACAGTTTCTTCATGCCACTACTGTTTCAGCACTAGTTGTAGATGATACTTGGAATGTCTAGATTTATAGAGGAACGACATGTTCAAGCACTAGAACTTCAGAAGACATTCTGGTTATCAGATTGGTTGCATCGATTTTGCTCGACCCTCAAACCCGGCCGTATCCTGAATGGGTCCCTGTGGCCGATTCCTCCTTCTCGTCCATAACTATGGTCGACAAAATCGACGGGAACAATACCAAAATCCTGGAATTATTCAAAAACGATTGCAGTAGGTTGTTAATGGTCAAACTCAACAACACCATTTAGTTTAATTACGGTGGTAGTACTAATGTTCGAGGTCAGTGGCTTCAGCGAGGTCTCCCACCTGATCAGACACAAATGATTCTCATAAAGTATGTATAGGGATCTTCCGACTTTTCATCGGAAGTCACCTCATAAGGTTGCATAATGGCGTCATCTCATAATGTGATTTTTTTCCGACATTTCGGACAGCGAGTCGAAGGAGCTCAAGTGTCTACGTTACTAACACAAAGAGGTGACTTGTAGGTTCAGTCAGTCGATGAGCTCTTTCAAGTACTCATTTCCATACCTATTTCTACACGAACGTACTCAAAGGCTGAAATACAAGATTTCGAAGCCTAAAATCCTTGATTTAAAGCAGTACTTAGAAATAGCATCGAGGCTGAGCGATGCACGACAACAATCTATTGCGTTTTATTCTTTGTTCGAGCCGCGTTACTACAAGATATCAGAGCACCGCCTCTCAATAAGCAACAGATTGCTGTCTTCGAGAGGTATGTCTCCACCGGAAAGTTTGTCATCAGTCATGATCATTCACGCCAGTCGATGAGCCACACTCGTACAGAACGTGATCGAGGCAAGTTGAGAGCGCGATGTCAAATTTCTTTCCTCTTGGAGTCCGAAGTCGCCAACAAGGACGATTCCCGAATCAAGTTTGAATTCAATGGGAATATCACTAATAGAATAATCGCTATTTTCAATCCGTTGCCAAAGGAATCCGCTCTCCTTCACCACAGATTCCTGTAAATGTTCTTATGGTTTGTCGACGTTTGTCGACGTAGCGTAATGGAAAATGCGGAAAACATCGAATATAGCGATGTTATATTTGTTGGAGATAGATCCCAATGAATTGGTTGCCTGCTTTGCAATGCAATGAAGCAACAAATATATCTTCCCCAATATGAGGCCGCGGGCACAGGGGAAGATGAATACGTGTAGACCATTGTTGCCAAATGAAAAGGATGATTGATCGCCAAGGTTATCCAACTCAGGCATCCCGACTTGACCAGACGACGCAAACTCCGCAGGAGAGCTTACAAATGTACAGCCCTCTGTCCCGATGAGAATTCTGTGATGTACCCAGGCAAATATACTACGATCATCTGAGTACTTGCAATTGATGATCTCCTGTTGCAATCGCATGAAACCCTTTGCTCCCCGTCTCCATAGATCGGCGGAATATTCACCCCAAACAACCCCAGAAGACAGTACGCTATGTCTTCTGGTCTTGTTGTTTCCCTAGATGTGGCCCCCAAAATTCTCTGTGCAATGCGGTAGTGTTCAAGCTGCCCGTCTTCGAAGACCCGAGTCGGAATCGAAGTTATTGAAGAGATGATACATGTGTCGCAGGCTCCATCGCGTACCAGCTATGTTACAATTCTTGTCCAGAAAGACATTATAACGAGGGCCAACCAGCTCCTGCAGTGTCCAACCACGTTTGAACCATCGACTCCCCTTCAATTCTCAATGTCCCTCACATTCCTCTGAATCGAAACATCACATAAAATTCGAAAAACAAACGCGGGCGTTTCTGTAGTACTGGTACATGGGGTTGAGCGCTTCAGAAAGGTCGGCACTGCTGGACTTGTCGATGCAGCACGTGTTGATCCATATCCAGTCAAATTTGTATCGTCGAGCGTATGCACATGCATTCTCGATCTTGGACCATCCCGCTTCCTGTTCGGTCTTTTTGGGTCGTTGGATGTCTTTGAAAGTGACCTTATGTTCCACCCAGGTGTGCGAGAGTATGGTGTATACGGGGATCTTGGTGTTAGATTCTTTGACCTGAAAGGTCCGAGTGTTAAGGAGATGAATTTGTACGAATAGGATGGGTGATCAAAAGCTCTAAAGGAATCTCCAAATTCACTGGTTGTTTTTAGAGTTATAAGGAAGGGGAAGGATGAACATACCTGATGGTAGGAATGTAATTAAGTGTACTACTGCCAAGCGCTATACGTGTAGGTACTGTTTGCAGTCGTGTGATAGCAGAACACAGCACTCATGCGAAAAAAAATAGCTTTCCCATAGCTGTACAGACTTCGGATGGAAGGTGTATAGATGAAATAGAATCGTGTCCGAGTTGGAAATGTTCTTAGAATATTCGAGAAGTTAGATAGAAATAAAAAATAACAGTCAATTAGAACTGAGATAGAAAAAAAAGCGAAGTCAACGAGGCCGACTTCAGGAGAAACTGCCTGGGTGCCAGCTGTGTCGCTTTCTCTGTAGATCCCCATTTAGCAAATCATCTATCTTATTGCTTACCCCGATGTCAAACGCCTGTTCATACTACTTGCATTACGAGGCCCTTTAGGGACTCGTCCTTACTAAACTCGAGCTGGCTAGCATTCCGCGTGCATCCCCATTTAGAAAATCGTAATCTTATCTCCATCAAATGAATTCATTATATTATCATGAGGTAAGCGTTATGACAAGCATTATGACATAAGATTCCAACACATTGGATCCGGCATTTCCGGGAGAATTCGGCACCAGATCCAGAACAGATTACGGCCTCGTACTTGCCACGCGAAGCGATGGCCCATTTCCTGTTGATCTTTCGAAACTAATGAGCAAGATAGAAATTGAAGGTGAAATACTGCAGGAAAAAAACGAGTTTCCTTGATCATATATACATCTATAACAGATCCTCATACATAATTAGAAAAGCATCGACATGAGCAGACCTCGGCTTCGTTAGAAGGACCTGAAAAAGCGGTGAATTTCCCGTAGTGATTTGCCTGATGGAAAATAAAACTGAATCGATTCATCGTCAGGCATTTCTACTTGTTATTTCTTGCCCTCTACCTGAGGAAAACAAGCTTGACTCGTATCAACAGTGGTGTTCCATCCTATTCCGTACAAAAAGTTCTTCAGTTCTATTTACCCAATATGGGTTATGGCTGAATCAAGTAGTTTTTCGGAGCTCACATGTCTCTGGTAAGGACATCTGCAAGCATCTGCAGCTTCAAAACGCCGCAAATGTCGTAGTGTCATCACGAAAGCCATGGCTCAATGTCGACGGTACTTACTGCCAATTTGAGCTCCGACTGATTAGTCATGCCGCGGCTGTACCGGACGGAGTTCGGATGTATTTTCCATTATCGGATTACTTAGTCAAACGTTCAGGTCAAAAAGCAGCCGTTTATCCATAGTAGACTACGGAGTTCAACAGTTCTCATTTTCCCGTACATAGACTCCGGCCTCTTGTTCGAGTTGATGATCGTCGATCATCTCTGCTCAACCATCTCATCATTTGATTCACTCGGATATCCAGTCTTGGTAATTCTCCAAACCTCTATTGACAAACATGCCAGCGGAATATCTTCGAAAACCGGCTCACATCATCATAATTAACCGCGGCCGATTCGTTTCGGCTATTTCCGTATTTCCTGTCTCGGGTACCTATGCTTGCGCTGTTCGACGATCATCAAGGACGGCTGCATACGCACCCTTCAAATCGCTGGTATGGTCTGCCTCATCAATTGACATGGTTTAGACCTTCAAGTTCGCAATATATAAACCAGCTATATTCCTCGTGTTAGCATCATCGAATTCCCGCCTCACTCATACATCTTTATCTCATCTCGTATATACTTCGACAATAATGTCCGAACAGAAAGCTCTGCTCATCGAAAGCAAACAGGGTCGTTTCGTCGTCTCCTCGATCCCCAAACCAACTTTACCTCCTCCAGGAGAACTCATTGTCAAGGTTCAAAGCAACGGCTTTGAACCCAATTGACTGGAAGGCACAGGAATATGGTATGTTCTACGAGAAATACCCTGCAATCGTTGGGAGCGATGTTGCGGGTGATGTAGAGGATGTCGGGGAAGGAGTGGTTGGGTTTAAAAAAGGTGATCGAGTGTGAGTTGTTTTTCATCTTTGGATCCATTACCTTTGGGTTTGAATTTGTAGCTAACAAACCGGTAAAAAAATCAGTTTCCTTCAAGGATCCTTTGCAAATGAGTACGGAGGATTTCAACAATACACTCGTGCTCGCGCTGACTTCGTTGCCCATGTAAGTATCTCAGATTGCTGCATTTACCACATCGTTGGCTAAAGAAATAATACCGTATAGATCCCCGAACAACTCTCCTATTCTCAAGCAGCTTCTATCCCCCTCACTCTGGCTACTGCCGCTATCGGATTGTATGCTAACCAGCCGTCCGGCATCGGCTTGAACCCACTCTTCGATACATCAGCGAATTACTCAGGTCAAGCAGCCCTTGTCATCGGTGGAAGTACCTCTGTTGGTCAGTATGGTAAGTGACCCTAATCAAAATTCAAAATCGAAATTCAAAAGCTGACTGACTACCGGGTATCTTAGCTATCCAACTTTTGCGATACGTCAAATTCGGACCTATCATCACTTATGCCTCTGGTCGTCATTCCGAATATCTAAAGTCCCTCGGTGCGACCGAGTGTATCGATCGCAATCACGTTTCTTTATCCGAACTCCCCGAGGTCGTGAAGAAGTTGACTGGTGGAGTGCCGGTCAATGTCGTGTATGACGCCATCAGCAACAACGATTCCCAATTGGCCGGTTATGAGATTCTAGCAGAGGATGGGGGAATGGTGCTCGTGACGGGCGAGAATAAGTTGCAAGATAAAATCGATGCTACTGGCAGCAAGAAGACAGTTGTTCGGGTGTACGCTTATCCTTTCATGCCAGCGATCCAAGAATTTGGAAAAGCAATGTACAAAAATTTGACCAAGTTGGTTGAAGACGGTGATCTTGTGGTAAGTGGCTTTTGCTAGTGTAAAGTTGAGTGTTCTTTGTTGAAACCGATGTGGTTTTTTTTTCTTTTTTTCGGTAGCCGAATAGAGTCGAAGACCTTCCGAACGGATTAGCAGGAATTACAGCTGGTCTCGAGAGATTGAAGAAGAACCAGGTTAGTGGCGTGAAGCTGGCTGCATATCCTCAGGAGACGTTATAGATTTGGTTGTGTATGTACTCAAGTCTATGTAAAGCCTGTGAGTGAGATGAACGAAGAAAAGTGAGCCAACGGGCAACACGTGGGAATTAACGACGGCCGCAATCGTCATGACTTGTTCCGGGAAAGTCGATGCCTTCCGATCCTAACAGGAGCACATCAGTATTGAGGTGGAA